>UESW01004460.1:681336-858562 GCA_900491605.1 Calamus simplicifolius | reverse complement strand
CGCAATTAGTGCGTCACTAAATAAAAATAATTTTTTAATTTTTTGATTTATTGCGTCGCTAATGCGTGCTATTAACATAATTAATTTTTTAAAAAATATTGCGACGCATAGGGTTGCATTGCAATTTTTTTATTTCATAATTATATTTTATAAAAATTAATTTTATTTAAAATAATTGCGATGCAGTTATTGCATCGCTAAATTAAAAATAATTATTCTAATTTTCTGATTTATTGCATCGCTAATGGGTCGTTATTTAACATATTTAATTTTTTTAACAACATTGTGACGCACTGCGTTGCGTCGCAATATTTTTTTTCTCATATTTATATTTTATAAAAATAATTTTATTAAATTATTTACGATGCAATTGGTGCGTCGCTAAATTAAAATAATTTTTTAATTTTCTAGTTTATTGCGTCGCTAATGCGTCGCTATTTAACATAATTAATTTTTTAAAAACATTGCGACGCATGAGTTGGATCGCAATATTTTTTTCCCATATTTATATTTTATAAAAAAATAATTTAAAAATATTGCGACGCATTATTTCCATCGCTAAATAAAAAAATTAATTTTTTTTGATTTTCTGGTTTATTGAGTCGCTAATGCGTCGCTAATTGTGTCGCAATGTTTTGTTGTCACGGAGGCGTCGCAAAGTGGTAGCACAATTTGCGTCGCTATTTCAGTATTTTCTTGTAGTGTTTCTTAATATGGTATGTTCTGAAGTAAATATAGCTTTAGTACCTAGAAATACTTGGTGGTTAGATTCTGGTGCTATACTAACATCAGCGTTTCAATGGAGGGTTGCCTAAGCTACCGAAGGCCAACTGATGCTGAAAGATGCATTTATACGAGAGATGGCAAGTCGGTAGATGTGGAGGCAATTGGGCATTTTAGATTGTTATTAAGTTCTGGTTATTATTTGGATTTGAAAGACACTTTTGTAGTACCGTCCATTAGACGGAATTTGGTTTCTATTTCAGCTTTGGACAAATTAGGATATTATTGTTCATTTGGAAATAGTCAGTTTAGTCTTTCGTTAAATTTAAATATTATTGGAACTGGTTCTCTTATGGTGTATGACAATCTATATTTGCTTGATATTGTTGCTTCTTATAATGAAACCCTGAATATGGAATCAAGAGGTACTAAGCGTAAAATTTGCAATGAAAATTCAGGAACATTATGGCATAAGCGATTAGGTCACATATCTAGAAATAGAGTTGAACGACTTATGTCATACGGAATTTTGGATTCTCTTGATTTTACAGACTTTAATGTCTGTTGATTGCATTAAGGGCAAACAGACAAAACAAAGAAATTGGGTGCATATAGAACTATAGAAGTCTTAGAGTTGATACATACGGACATTTGTGGACCATTTCCTATACCTTCTTGGAATGGTCAACAGTATTTTGTATCATTCATAGATGATTATTCAAGATATGCATACCTATTTCTTATTCATGAAAAGTCCCAAGTCTTGGACGTGTTCAAGTCATTTAAAGTTGAAGTTGAGCTTCAGCTCAACAAAAGGATTAAAGGAGTCAGATCTGACCGTGGTGGTGAATATTACGGTAGATATGATGGATCAGGTGAACAACGTCCAGGACCATTTGCCAGATACCTAGAGGAGTGTGGAATTGTCCCACAATACACCATGCCAGGGTCACCTAGCATGAATGGTGTATCTGAAAGATGAAACATGACTCTTAAGGATATGGTAAGGAGTATGATTTGTCATTCTACCTTACCAAAGTCACTCTGGGGAGAGGCACTAACGACAGCAGCCTACATTTGAACAAAGTACCAACTAAAGCAGCTGTCAAAACACCTTATGAGCTTTGGATAGGACGAAAGCCTAGTCTAAAGCATTTTCATGTTTGGGGATGTCCAGCTGAGGCAAGGCCTTATAGGCCATATGAAAAGAAATTGGACTCCAGGACAGTGAGCAGCTATTTTATTGGGTATTCTGAGTGATCCAGGGGTTTTAAGTTTTATGATCCCAAATCAAGGATAATTTTTGAGACGGGAACTGTAACGTTCTTTGAGGATATTGAGTTTGGGGAGAGAAATAAAGTTAGAGACTTTGTCTTTGAGGAGAAATTGAAACCTACTACTCTTGTTGAAGAGCAGCTAGTTCCTATTCCTATAATTGCTTTTGATAATGATCAAGTTGCAATTCCAGAACAACAAGAAATTATTGTTCAACCCTCAGAGGTACAAACTCAACAACCTCAAGAACAAGTGCCTTTGCGGCGATCCACTAGAGAAAGGAAGAATGCTATTCCAGATGATTATAGTGTTTTTCAGGAACATGAGGAAAATAATGGCATGATGGAAGATGATCCTGTCAACTTCCTTCAAGCCATACAAGGTTCCAATTCAGAAAAGTGGATTGAAGAAATGAAAGAAGAGTATAAGTCTATGCAAGACAATAAAGTTTGGGAACTTGTCCCATTACCAGAAGGTGTGAAACCCATTGATTGCAAATGGATTTTTAAGACCAAATGGGATTCAAAGGGTAATGTGGAAAGGTATAAAGCTCGTCTTGTGGCTAAAGGCTATACTCAAAAGGAAGGGATTGACTTTAAAGAGACCTCTCCAGTTTTATCGAAGGACTCTTTAGGACAATCATGGCTTTTGTTGCACAGTATGATATGGAACTCCATCAAATGGATGTCAAACGATGTTTCTCAATGGAGACATTGATGAGACAATTTATATGGTGCAACCAGAAAACTGTGTCAGGAGACTCAAAGAAAATGGTTTGCAAATTAACAAAATCCATTTATGGGTTAAAGCAAGCTTCTCGTCAATGGTACCACAAATTTCATCAAGTAATTCTCTCATTTAATTTTGAAGTGAATGCAGTTGATGATTGTGTATCATAAGTTCAGTGGAGTAAATATATTTTTCTGGTTTTGTATGTGGATGACATTTTGCTTGCCACAAATGATATAGGCATGTTGCACGAAACCAAGAGATTTCTATCAAGCAATTTTCAAATGAAAGATCTTGGTAATGCCTTCTTTGTATTGGAATCCAGATACATCGAGATCGTTCTCAGGGTATCCTTGGATTATCACAAAGGAGCTATATCAATAAAGTAGTTAAGAGATTTGGCATGCAAAATTGCAAATCAGGTGATATTCCTGTCGCTAAAGGAGATAAATTCAGTATTAATCAGTGCCCAAAAGGAAACCTTGAAGTTGAAGAGATGCAGAAGATTCCTTATGCTTCGGTTGTAGGGAGTCTAATGTATGCTCAAGTTTGTACGCGTCCGGATATTTGTACATTGTTGGAGTGTTAGGCAGATATTTAAGCAACCCAGGTATGGATCATTGGAAAGCAGCCAAAAGGGTTATGAGATATCTGAAAAGAACAAAAATTACATGCTCACATGTAGGAGATCAGATCATTTTGAGATCATTGGTATTCTGACTCCGACTTTGCGGGATGCCAAGATAGTAAAAGATCCACTTCGGGCTATGTATATCTGTTAGGTGGTGGGGTATTTCTTGGAGAAGTGCAAAACAGACACTCATAGCTTCTTCTACCATGGCAGCAGAATTTATAGCATGTTATGAAGCATCCAATCATGAGATATGGCTGAAAAATTTTGTCACTGGGCTGCGCATATTGGAAGGAATTGAAAGACCGCCAAAGTTATTTTGTGACAATAAGTCAGCCGTATTGTATTCCAACAATAATAGGAGCTCGACCAAGTCAAAGCATATTGACATCAAGTTCCTGGTTGTAAAGGAAAGAGTACAGAGCGGTCAGATTTCTATAGAGCATATAGGGACAAACTCTATGGTTGCATATCCCCTTACAAAGGGTGTGCCGCCCAAGGTCTTTCATGAGCATATTGCTCACATGGGCGTTATAGAGCATGACGATGCTTAAATTCAGTGGGAGTTTGTATTGCTTCTATTTTATGCTTTATGTTTGGTTTATACACACTTATGTGTTTGGATATTTTCTGATCAGAATAAAGTATTTCATTCAGTTCAGTACACTCTGTACAATTATGTTAAAGTTTTGATCTCACTCAAGTTTAAGAAGGACCAGTTGGAAATAGGCATGTTAAGATCACATTACATGTAATTTTCATACTACACATCCACATCATATCATGTCATTCAGTTGTGTCAACATACGTGACCATTGATGGGTCGAGTTATGATAGATATAACAAAGGCCGCTTTGATCCTATGTTGGTATGGTTGATGGACCAGATTGGTTATAAATACTTTCAGTAATGACAGTAAAATTGAGCTCATTTGGTTATTTTTGCAACATAATTATAAGGTTACACATATAGCCCAGTGGGAGACTGTTGGATTTTTAATCCAACATTGGGCTTATATGTGAAATAATTATGTATTACGGACTGTCAAATAAGGTTAAGCCCAATTAAAAGTGATCAGCTGAGGTTTCAGTGATTTAATGTATCTAATTAGGTATGGCCCTTTAATGTGTAGAGACCTAAGGGGTTATTTCTATTTTTATGATGGCTAAATAGAAATACCAAAAGATAATGATGAAATTATCTATATATAGCGGTTATGGTCCCTGGATCGCACGTACGACCTTCTTCTCTGAATCCCATCATCAGAAAGAATAGCCTAAGAAAATTCTAAAGGGCTTCTGGGAGTACGTGTTGATCTGGAAGGCCAACCGCAGGGCTCTTGAGAGCAATCAAATAATATGGATTCATATACGCTTCCGTTTATCGATTATGGATTCTTGATGATTAAACATGAATGATTCTTGGGCTTCATGGTGATGGTCTTCACCAAAAGGTTCGGATCTTATTTCCAACACGCCTTACTCGGCTGACCAGCCTAGTAGAGCGCCGGCGATGCAATTTCGACAATCGAGCTTGGCCTTGATGTAATTCCCTTAACTGCTATTACTAGCGTCTCTAATTAGGTTAATTGGTGACCCAAGTCCCAACTGATCTAATCAGACTATTATGAGTCTAATTAAATTTGATTAGATGGATTCTAAATCAGATTAGAGGAGCTAAAGTTTCAATTAGAGGAAATTAGTCTAAGCAGACCTAATTAAATTTACCTAAGCCTAGACCCAAACCTAAATTGATCTAATTAAGCTGGGATGGGTTTAAATTCAAGTTTAATCATTTGATTTGACCATATTGAGGATTAAATTATGCATGATAGTGATTGTAGGTGATCATTGAGTTGATTAACCAGATTATGGATCATATTGAGATTTGGATTAACAATTGGAGGCATGAATGTTACATCTACTCAAATATAATGCGTTTGATTTTATTGCATATATTTCTACAATACGCATCATCAATTTGTCTATATTGATTTATCAGCATATTTGACTATACACATATATGATATATGTTCCATTATGATATTATGATATGGGTGATGTATGATTTATGCATTTTATATATGGTGCTATAATGAGTTTTGTGATGCATGTTATCATGGCTTTATGATGTAGATGTGGTTATTACTGTGAAAACGTGTAGTAAGATAATATGATGTTGGCATATGACTATTCACTATGATGTTGTAGAGGTGACATCAGGAGCAAGGCATGTAGTCGAATGAAGCTCAATGTAAAACTGGTGATGGCCTAAAGTGATGACCTAACTTGGTTTAAACATGTAGCATAAATAGCTATTGATACATAGCACTAGTTCGAACAAATTTGGCCATTAAGGGTAGGGTCTAGGACCAGCTGAAGCTTGATGTAGAACCAATTTGGAGTGACTAAATTTATGACGTGTGATACTACTATAAGAACCAATCTAGGTATGAGGAGATCGCCAAGTTAGGTTTATAGACACATGCTACAAAATATGTTGGTAATACTGGTAAGATTGTTATTCTAATATATCTTTAGTGTGCCAATATACTGGTAAGACTGTTACTCCAATATATATGTAATGCATGTTAGTATATTGGTAAAGCTGTTACTCCATTATTACTGCTATGATTCTGGGATTTTGGCATCCAGTGACATAATTCAATGTTGTGGCAAGATAAAGATGACAAAAGACTTCTATATATTGGTACATCATTTTAAAGCATGCATTACAGTACAATTTATTTTCATCAAACTCATTATTGTATATTTTATTATATATTTATATATTCATTTTAACTATATATTTGTATTTGAATGTGTTGAAAAATGCTTGGTTGAGTTGAGTTGAGTATTTGTATTTGTACGTATAACATTCCTTACTAGACTCTAAAATTACATCCAATAGGATTCTCTTCTGAACCCTCGTAATAACTCTTTAAAATACCTGATCTTAGCAAGAACCAAAACATTTTGAAAGGTAAGATATATATGCTTATATAGAAGAACATTTAGTGTTTTACATGAAATAGGACTTAAAGTTCTATAAGGCTATAAAAATATATCCTTTTCCTTCTTTTGAATTCCAAGCCTGCATGGATTAGAATTAAAATTCTATTTGGATATGAAAAAATCTATTCTTCTTGAGCTTTCAGATACAAACTTCAATATCTGATATAAAAAATTAGCTGCAAAATCTTACGATGTTATCTTTCCTACTTAAAAGGCACCAATATTAGACTATACCCTCTCGTCCGGAATGCCCATTCGGTCGCCACTGACTCCAGGCTTACAAAAAAACTTTTGTACACCGTTTTCAATGCAACAAATCCTACATGGCTGCACCATCCTTTTTATTGGTTCACATACGCACGACATCCATTAAAAAAATGTTAAAATAGCTTTATAACATCACAAAGAAAAAATTTACGACATCCTAATTTTAAATTTACGACACTATAGTTATAAAATTAAGATACCCGTTTTTAGAAAGCAAAAAAAAAATTACCAGCCAATTGTAAAATTGTAAACTTACGTAGTTATAAATTAGTATACATATTTCAAAAAAAAAAAGTTGAATGGGTATTAATGCATGTGTCAAATTAAGAATCATTAAGAAAGCAAAAAAAATTATGACACTCTCTACTTTTAAACTCATAAAAAATTGAACGGTATTAATGTACGTTACGTCAAAAAGAAAGCAAAAATTTACTACACTTTATTTTTAAACACCATAATTATAAAATTAAGACACCCATTAAGAAAACACATCAAAATTAAGATACCCATTAAGACATCCATTAAGAAAGAACACATAAAAAATTGAACGGTCAAAAGAAAGCAAAAAAAAATTACGACACTCTAGTTTTAAACATCGTAGTTATAAAATACACCGTAGTTATAAAATTAAGACACCCATTAAAAAAGTAAAAAAAAAACTTACGATATCTTAGTTTTAAACTTACGACACTCTATACACAAATTCCAAAAAAAAAGCGGGTATTAATAATTCAGATAATTTTTTTCGGAACAGGTGTTAAGTTTAAAACTAGAATGTCCTAAGTTTAAACTAGGTTGTCGTAATTTTTTTGCTTTCTAAATGGGTGTTTTAATTTTATAACTACGGTGTCGTAAGTTTAAAACTACGGTGTCGTAATTTTTTTTTTTTTTTTTGCTTTTTGAATGAGTGTCTTAACTTTATAACTACGGTGTCGTAAGTTTAAAAATGGGGTATCGTAATTTTTTTCTTGGGATATCGTAAAGGTGTCTTAATATTTTTTAATGGATATCGTGCGTATGTGGACCAATAAAAAAAAAGGATGGTGTAGGACTTGCTGCCGAAAGCGATGTACAAAGTTTTTTCAACCGGTACATTAAAAGTAACCTCATACACTTATCGAACTCTTTCTTGGACTCTGATATATTCTTATTTTAATAAGAGCTATTTTTGTAATGTGTGAATGTTGCTTTATCTTCAGTCGTTCAATCACATTCAGGTGATCTCTTTTATAATTTCTTTCATGCTCCTAATGGAAGCATAAGCTTTTTGGTTTCATTTATCTTAAAAAAAAAACATGCATATGGACTAATTGAATGATATCTACCACCAATTCCATTCTTGATTGTGATATCAGAGAATTATATATTATTTTCTTCGATTCTTTTACATCTTTATGAAATTCATTACAAATCCATGTTTTATAAAATCTGAAATCTAAACTACTACACGGTAAAATTATTTTTTTTCATTATAAATTTATTAAATTAATGAGATTTACAAATGAATACCATAAAACCAAAGAAATATTTTTTTATAAAATTACCCCAATCTAACATCATTTATGATATTATTACTATTATAATAAATCATTATTATATTAATAATATTATAATGTCATTATAATATATAATTTTTACTATATTAATTATAATATATTTATCATAACATGATGCACGTTAATCATGCTGTAAGACTTTCTCAATTTTTTCGGCCACCACCTCATGGGCCCAAAGTGCTAAGTTGTACACTTTTGCTCCAATCAAAATATAAAGAATGTTGGAAAAAAAGAAAAAAAAGCACCGGCTCTTTGCTAAAGGTGCTGCTCTATCAATCTGGTCTCGTCCAAAAGAGCATGCTCCAACGTCACCAGCAAAATCCGAGGATGCACGAGATAGGACATACGTTAGGTTGACTCTCTTGCGGTGTTTTAAAAATCGGATTGATTGATTGCTGATCGAGTGGTTTCTCATTCTAATTTTTAAAGCTAAAAGTAGGATGATTCTTATCCTATTATCCTTTCTCAGTTATTATATTTTGATACTTTAGATGTGACCTATTTAGGAAGATGTAATCATTCGTTTGTACTAAAAAAATTTAGATTGATCGATCTAATTAAAAATTAAAAATTAATTTAATTTAATTTTATTATTAAAATTAATTTTATATGATCAAATAAAAATCAAAAAAATTTATTAAATCCATCAGATTTTGAACCGGTTCAATTCGTTTTCTATTTTTTTTAATTTTTTTAAATTATATTTATATATTATTATTTTATATTATTAAATTAAAAATAATATTATTATTATTTGATTCGATCAAATTAATTTATTCTATCGAACCAATTAACCTATGATTCAAATGTTAAACTGATTCGTTGTTTGATCCAACTTTCAAAACATTACTTTCTTAGCAAGGTTCGTTGTCTCATGTTGGCATACAGCGGCATGACGAAGAAGAATCCATCCTCGTGCTGGCATACAGCGGCATGACGTATAGAAATTTGTCCCTGATCTTTTGGCCAGCAAGTCAAAATTCATCTTGATTCTCAAATCTTTTGATACTTTTTGTTACAATTCAGTGGTTTATATTTTTGATGGGCTAGTTGACCCCGTGAAGATTAAAAAAAAAAATTGAATAGCCCATGACGGCTTCATGACCGATGGCTCCAAAGACTGACAGCCCCAAAGGCTGACGGCTCCAAGATCGGCACCTCCAAGGCCGACACTTCCAAGGCCGACGGTCCCAAAGGCCGACACCTCCAAGACCGACGGCCCCAAAGGCCGACGGCTCCAAGACCGATGGCCCCAAGACCGATGGCCCCAAAGGTCGACACCTTCAAGACCGACGGCCCCAAAGGCCGACGGCTCCATGACCGATGGCTCCAAGGCCGACGGCCCAAGACCGACGGCCCCAAAGGCCAACACCTCCAAGACCGACGGCCCTAAAGGCCGACGACTCCATGACCGACGGCCCCAAAGGCCGACTGTTCCATGATCGACGGCCCAAAGGCCGACACCTCCAAGACCGATGGTCCCAAAGGCCGACGGCTCCAAGACCGACGGCCCCAAAGGCCGACACCTCCAAGGCTGGCACCTCTAGGGCCGGCACCTCCAAGCTAGGCGGCCCCAGCACCTCCCAGTCGGCCCCGGCCGCCCCTGGCCAGCCGGTCCAGCCTTGACTCCCCCGAGAGGGTCAAGGTGTCCCAGTTCCCGCCAGATCAGCCCCAGCATGGCTCTATCAGTTCAGGACGCCACCTCTGACAAGCACCGCCTGACAACGCGGATCCAACAACCTACCGGTAACGTTGTTGATGGGACTAGACCCAGCTACCCAACAGCCCGCCGGCTGATGGACTTAGCCCACCAACCAGCCCAGATTCACGCAAGGGCTCAGTAGACATTCTGACTTCACGAAAACCCACGTGATCGTGCCAGCGTCAACCCCTATAAAGGGTAAATCACGTCGAGAACCAGGTAACGCAAGTTTACACACTTGATGCCCTAATTCTCAGAGGAACAACCCGATCCTTCTGAGATCTCCCCTTCTCTAAGAGCTCTCTCGAGCTCCTTCTCTGCTGTGACCTCAGTTGCTAACTTGGGCATCGGAGGGTCCCACCGGAGAACCCATCCGGTCCTGGGACTTTTCTACGGGTAACCTAGTGAAGAGGAGAGCCTCCGTTCCCGACGTCCAGGAGAGGTGATTGAGCGTCATCAATTTTTAAAATAATGCATTTTTAATATTTTATAACATAAATTAATTAAAATTGATAAAATAGTTATTATGCTATATGGATATAAATATACGTGAATAAGTTAATAGAATAATATAGCAATTTTTTTTTATCAATTTTAACTAATTTTATAAATAATATTTTAAAATATAAGAGCCTAAATTAGAACAATTAAACTATTAAAGATTAGAATAAATTTGAGTGAAAGTTTAAGGTTGAGTATATTTTCACTTAAATACTAATAAAAAATATTTTTTTAAATTAAAGTGATACAACTTTTACTTCAATTAAAATATAAAGAGTTTTTTTTAAAAAAAATAATTGCGCTATGCGAAGCGATGCTCTGTCAATTTACTACCATCGTGAGAAGGCAAAGAGAGCAGGTTCCATCACTGTTATTTGATGGCTTCGTCAAGACTCCGATATCTGCATGCTATCTAACCCTTTGATCATCGACATTTGTGCCAGTTTTCAGGATGTTCATTGTGCCCTCATCAGCACGTTTTCAGAGAAGTCAACTCTGCGACCGATTGGATAGCCGCCAGGATTGCCGATCATTCTGATTTCTGAAGCTGAAATCAGGGTGATATTTGTCCGTAATTTTATACTCTGATATATAGAGTTTGACTTACCCTAAAATGGTATGGTTGTCCGATTATTAAAAACAAAAAAAAATCTGGCTCCACCACCCGTAGAAGTCCAAAAGGCGTCAGCTACAGCATGCAAGACATCCCATCCAGAAGATAGCTGGCTGATATCTATCAAGTGATAAAGTACACACAATATTTCCTTCAATTTTGAAACTTTAACCATAGGAAAGAACACATGCCATAGATCCAAGGAGATACCGCTCAAAGAATATTTATAACCTAAAATTATAACTAATTCAGACTTATATGGGAATTTATATTGAGTCCCTTTGGAATAGTTTTTGAAGGACCAACCATAGCTATTTTATAATAGCTACGTGAGGTAATTAGTTTTTATCGGCCGAGATCACCAACTATCGTAGACTATATATATATATATATATATATATTAATTAGTTTTTATCGGCCAAGATCAGCAGCTATTCTAAACAATATATATATATATATATATATATATAGGGTAATACGTGCTTGGCAAGATGTAGTTATATATGTATTAGTTAATGCAAATATATATAGCAATTTCCAATATCATTGAGATAATATAAGCGAATATGGATATTGTTTAACTCAATACACATGTTACGTGTACTATACATGCATATTATTCTTCCAATACATGCTTGAACTGTAATAAGTATGTGGGCATCCATTGGTCATGTATGTTTCAATTGTTACAATATGAGTCTCATCTAAGATTATAGATATATCGCTTGTAATATATGTTGAGACAAATTAGTTGATGCCTAAATCAACTCTTGCAAAAATTTCTGAATCTAAACAAAAAATTAGCCATAAGAGAGAGAGAATAGGGTAGCCACATGGTCCCATGTAAGAGAGAGAATCTCAAAGACTATGTTTGGATCTTTGGAGGGGAAGGAATGGAAGAGTAAAAAGAAATAAATGAATGAAAGGAAAGGAAGGGAAAGAAAGGATTGTTCTTCTCTTGTTTGAAAAGGATGGAAGAGGAAGAAAGGCTCCTTCGGCACACCAGACGATATTGAGAGGTACAAGGTCTCTTGTGTCATCTACAACGCGCGGATACGTGATGGAGACTATCATGTACATGATCGAGATGATTAAGCGCTTGGGTAAACTCGGTTGTTCCTTGCATGAACAACTTGGGAAAGATGCGATGCTGAACTCCTTGTCCCCTTCCTATCTTGACTTTCTCAATCATTATAGAATGGATAAGCCTGCAATAAACTATTATGGTCTACTTGGTTTACTGCAGACTTATGAGAAAGATCATCAGCTCAATAAAGGGTGGTGAATCTAGTGAGAGGTTCTATGAAAGGTCGTCGTCCCTTTAAGAAAGAAAAAAAAAAAGAAGGTACAAAATGCTGGAATCAGTCAGGCTAAAAAGATTAAAGCTGATCAGAGTATGGCGGAGTGCTTCTTTTGCAAGAAATAGGATCATTGGAAGAGGAACTGTCCTCTTTATATTGCATCCCTTGACCCAAACAGGTCCAAGAAGAAAAGCAATAAGGAAATGCTAAACAAGGTATTTATATGATAACACCTTGTAATTTTTCTATCTATGATACTCTAATTAGGTATTGGATACCGAAGTCAATTCACATATGCAATTTTTTGCAGGGACTTCAAGCTAGTAAGAGATTCGAGGACATGAGAGATTCCTTAAATGTGAAAAATGGAAGCCATGTTCCAGTCCTGGCATTGGAGTCGTTAAACTTGTTTTGAGTCTTGTACAATCATTTTAAATGAATATTATTATTGTCCCATCTTTCATTTTAAATATCATTTCTGTAGGCCAATTGGCCTTGTCTGGTTATGAACTATCAATAAAGAATGACATTTGCAAAATCATTATGAATGGTTCACTGTGATGAATGGATATATGAGTAATGGCATATATGTATTATCACAGCCTGTTAATGTAGTGTATACATCAGCAAATGCCCTAGAAAACGATATCAGTAATGCTTACCTTTGGCACTATCGGCTAGGTCATATCAATAAGAACAGATAAAACAGGTTAGACAAGAAGGGCATCTTGAGGTTAATGATTTGAATCATTACCAACATGTGAATCTTGTCTTCTTGGTAAAATGACCAAGTCATCTTTTACTGAAAAAGGTGAAAGAGCCAATAAAATTGTAAGTCTGGTACATATTGATGTATGTGGACCTATGAATATTGTGCCAAAGGTGGGTATAATTATTTCATTATTTTACAGACGACCTTTCGAGGTTGGTTATGTATTCTTATGCGACATAAATCTGAATCGTTTGAAATGTTCAAACATATCATAAAGAAGTAGAAAAACAAACTAAAAATGTATTAAGACCCTTCGATCAGATCGAGAGGCGAATACCTTTCCAATGAGTTTGTGACATATTTGAAGGAGAATGAGATTCTCTCTCAATGGACACCTCAGTTAAATGGTGTGTCTGAAAGAAGGAATCGAACTCTGTTAGACATGGTTCGGTCCATGATGGGTTTTGCAAGCTTGCCAATATCTTTTTGGGATACGCATTAGAATCAGCTTGTTATTTTAAATAGGTTCCAAGTAAGTCTGTTTCAAAACTCCATGAGATGTGGTATGGACATAAACCTTTTACACCTATCTGAGTCTGGGGGTGTCGGCTTATGTGAAACGTGCAAACAGACAAACTTGAACCTAAATCTGACAATGCCTTTTTAGGCTATCCAAAAGAAAAAGGATATTACTTCTACAACTGAAGAACAAAAGTTGTTCATTAGTAATAGAGCAGTTTTTTTGAAAAGGAGTTCCTTAGTGAAGGAACAAAGCTCTAATGTTGAACTTAGGAAGTTCATCAAGTAGAAGGAACAACACAAAAGTGAACAGAATGAGTTGATTAGATCAAACTCAAAACCCATTTTAGGCACCATTAAGGAGATCTGGTAGAGTACCACATCAACCGGACAGATACTTGGTTTCTTGGTCCAGAACGATGATCCTGTTGAACTCGATGAGAACAACGAGGATCCGATCACCTATATGGATGCTATGCAAAGGACTGACTCTAATAAATGGCTTGATGCCATGAAATCCGAACTTGATTCCATGAAGGACAATAATGTATGGACATTAGTTGACCCACCCGAAGGGATAAAACCCATAGGGTGTAAATGGGTTTTCAAGAGGAAAAGAGGCGCAGACGGAAAGGTAGAGACCTATAAAGCACGTCTGGTTGCCAAGGGGTATCGTCAATGTTATGGTATTGACTATGACGAAACATTTTCTTCCTGTGGCAATGCTGAAATCCATTCGGATTATGCTAGCTATAGCAGCACACTTTGATTATGAGATTTGGCAAATGGATGTTAAAGCTTTTCTAAATGGTGAGCTAGAAGAGGAGGTGTATATGATACAACCTGAAGGTTCATATCCAAGATGAGTCAAAAGTGTGCAAGGCTTCAAAGTCCATTTATGGACTTAAGCAATCTCTTGGAACATACATTTGATAAATGTATCAAACTTATGGCTTTATTAAGAATAAAGAAGAACCTTGCATTTATAAATGGGCTAACGGTTCTGTTATTGTATTTCTTGTATTATATGTGGATGATATTCTCTTAATCGGGAATGATATCCCTGCATTACAAGGAATAAAGACATGGTTATCATCACAATTCTCCATGAAAGATGGGAAAGCTCATACATCCTTGGGATGAAGATCTATAGAGATAGATCTAAGAGGATGCTGGGTTATCCCAATCTACGTACATTGACACAGTGCTAAAGAGGTTTAGCATGGAGAATTCCAAGAAAGGCTATCTTCCGATAGGCCATGGAATTCATCTTTCTAAAAAGGATTGTCCGACAACTCCTAAGAAGAGAACGTATGAGTCGATTTTATATGCTTCGGCAGTAGGATCGATTATGTACACCATGACATGTACAAGACCAGATGTGGCATACTCACTAGGAGTAGTGAGTAGATACCAATCTGATCCAGGAGAAAAACATGGCAAGTTGTTAAGACAATCCTTAAGTATTTGAAATACTAAGGACCAGTGGTTAGTCTATGGAGAGTCTGATTTGAAACTTGTTGGATATACTGATTCCAGTTTTCAATCAGATCATGATGATAGCAAAAGTGTATCGGTTTATGTTTATCCTAAATGGTGGAGCTGTTTGCTGAAAAAGTTCCAAGCAACATACAGTGGCAGATTCGGTGTGCGAGGCAGAGTACATCGCTGCATCAGATGCTGCAAAGAAGCTGTGTTGTGAAAGTTTCTCCGAGCTTGGAGTGACACCTTCCATAGATGGTTCCAGTCCTGTGTACTGTGACAGCACTGGTGCCATAGCTCAAGCAAAGGAACCGAAGCACATCAGCGCACCAAGCACATACTGTTTCATCTTATACGAGAGATATAGACCGAGGTGACATAAATCTTTAGAAGATTGATGGAAAGGAAAACCTAGGCCCATTTACTAAAGCACTCAGCATCAAGGAGTTCAATGATAAATTGAAGATGGGTATTAGATACTGTAATGAGTGGCTTTAGGCTAAGTGGGAGTTTGTTGGGAATTGTATCCTAAAGCCAATCATTTGAGATTGTGCTTATGTATTGTAATTATATTGATATATAAATAAAAGTTATTTGGCAGTTTATTCATTACAAGACATCTTCTTAAAACTCCTGTGTAATGAAGCCCTTAGATCTTCCTTCACGATAAAGGAGGATTTATCGAGAGGTCCTTAAAAGTTCGCGACCAAATGATATACTATGACAGGGAGTACTATCAATTATAGGATGTTGTATGTCATATTTGTTGGTTGTCCTCTTAACCAAGGAGTGTAAGACACTGGTATGACATACAGGTGAAAGTGTAGGAGTACATTTCATTGAACGTGACTCATTTCGGATACTCTTTTGTCAAGAGGTTAATCAGAAGATATAGGTATAAGTATCCTTCGACTGAAGATCACAACCAGTGGCTTACAAGCAACTCATTGTACTTAGGTGCCGGACCACCTGGATTTCTAATCCAGCTACAAAGGTTCTGGGTGCAGTCAAGTACTTGTGGTAGTCAGTTGTGGATCAAGATGGAATTTGACCCTTAAAAGGGAGAAATGCTTGTTTCAATTTAGCAAGACCTTGGCCAAGGCACTTCATGTGAAAGTCACATGACACTAAAGTTGAAATCACTTTATGGATTGCTGATTAAGAGTTAGCAGGCTCTAAGCCATCCTTAGCATTTGTGGTCAAAGGATGAATTATATGGTAACCATATGCCAGGGTTCTTGAGTTTGCTTTGGCAATCTTCGACCTATCCGACGTCGGGTTCCATTGCTAGATGGCGACTTTGATTGATGCTAGAAATATTCTGATACTATCAACTTAGTGTTCGAACCTATGGGGTCACACACCATAGGGGTTTTCTTCATGATCTAAAGGCTAATCGATGATTGAGTCAAGGCAAATATGTTTTGATTTGGGGTTCCAATTGGATTGGATTTAACCATGCACTCTTTCTTTCCTTAAATTGCATTCAAATTTGAATTTTTGCTAAAATTAGTCTTGAGTTTAAATTTGAAATTATTTTTAAATCTGAATTTAGAATTTAGATTTAATCCTATTACTATTGGAATTCAGAATTTAAACCTAGAACTAATTTGTAACACCTAAAGCTAAATAATATTTTCTCCTTAACCCTCTCGTAAAGTCCCTCCGCCTTTCAAACATAAAACCAAATCCCTTCACCTTTCTAATCTTTTTCACTCTCCACAAATCCTTCCACCTTCCAAACCTCTTTCATTCATGCGAGCCTTTATATAAGGGTTATAGTAGGTGGTAACGAGAGAGAAGAATTTTGGGGGTTTTCTAACTTAGAAAAAAGTTTTCTACCTTAGTGTGGATTTTTGAGGATTAAGTTTTCAGGTGTGTAGAGAGTAGTTTGGGAAAGGGTTCCTCTTCTACCTTTACTAGTTCTCCTTCGGCTATAAGACGTCTTGCTGTCCAAAGGGAGAAAAGGAGATCAGCCTTCGTGGATCCTAAGGAGCTAGCACTCAGAAGGATTTGATCAGGAAAGAGCCCTAGTGTGAACTATCTATAGAGGTGTGTGGCTTAAGGAGCTCTTCTCTTCAACTATCCAGCAGTTTGCAAAGGTAAAGTACCTTAGTATAATTTGATATGGTCAAATCATTAACATAAAGTAGTTTATGCTTTGCTTTCTAACTTTTTAATATCATTTACATGCACTATTATCCTGTTAGTTCCTAATGTAGGTAGATAGATAAATCGATTTGATCGATTTATCATTATTTTGCTGCTTTATAAAATAATAATAATAAAAAATAGATTTGCCTGCATAAGTTATCTGTCTGCATAGGTTTGGCTATCTGCCTGCATAGGAACACCTCGAGCATCAGATCCTCATGGACAGAATAACAACCTTTCTTCTATAGATCATTAGCCTCGGCTTTTTTTTATTTTGTATAATAATTTTTTGTATTTTTAAATTTTGTTAAACTTTAAATTATAGCATACTTTCTTATAGTGGATTGTAATAAAATTTATACTTGAAATTTTAATTTGGATGTGAAGAATGTATGCAATATGAATTTTTATTTGTTTTGATTGCATTATACATGTTTAACATAAATTTGTATATATTTTGATTTTAAAATTATTCATTTTTTTTTTAAAAAAAGATTTGCTGAAAAGTGCAAAAATAAGGGGCATCGTATTGCCGACGCTTTAAAGCGTTAGCTAGGGTTGCCATATTGCTGATGTTTTAAAGCGTTGGCAATGGTCACCATATTGCTGATGCTCAAAAGTGTCAGCAAGGGTTGGCATAAAGCATCAGCAATATTTTTCAACGCTTGTAAAAAGCATCACAAAATTGTCTCCTCTCCTTTATTACTGATGCTATTTGAAGCATTGGGATAATTTTTTTTGATGCTTATTAGCATCGGGATAGGCCTTTTTAGCATTAAGGAGAGTGAAGAAGATATTAAAGATATTTCCAGTAGAAGGGGAGAGAGGAAAAATTATAAGGAAGATATTGTTATTCTTATTCAAGTTAGTATCTTTTGGATTACTTTTATATGTTAGCCATGTTTTTGGGTTTTATTCTTGAGCAACTTAAAACTTTTTGGAATAATCAAACTGCTTATAGTTATGCTTTAGAAATATGCCTAAAATATTTGTACTAGTGCAAAGAAGTAATTTTATACATGTAAAAAAAAGTTAAATATAGATCAAAAATTATATCGAAGAAAATAATGACAAAATTATAATCTTTGCATTTTGCTGAAAATTTGTTTAAAAACTGAATGAAATAAAAAGAAAAGATTCATTCATATAGCTGATCATATTTAGTTTGGAATTAAGGCTTTACTATAGTTGTTATTACTTATCATGCTTAATGCTTTCACAGTGGATATAAATGCCTAACATTTTCTAGTCGACATGAATTGAAATTGTGATTTCCTTTTTTGCTTGTATTTGGTTGTTACTTGGATGATTGATGCCTCGCCTGGTTGTCATGTTTTCTCATAGCTGAATCTATATTGACATGACCCAGTATCTATGTCATGGAAGGGATATTATTTTCTGAAAGCTAAACGAGGCATCAAAGGTGTTTCCAGTCTCTTTTTGGGCCGTGAAAGGAATGGCTCTTATGTGAGAGCTAGTCAAGAGCCAGGGATGGAATAAAGCAAAAGTATTCATGATCAAAATGGCTATATACTGGCATCTGCTGTGCTTCCAATCATGGATTGAGAAGTCTCATGCTATACAGTCCTATGAATGGGTAATTAAAGCAAAATTCCTTCTAGCTGTTAGTATTAGAGAATTAACTACAACACCTTTTCTTTAAATTTTAAATTCTTACCATTAGTTGTAATATCCTTGTAATTAGTTGTAATCCCATAAATCTAGGATAGTTTCCTATTTTTATATTTACACAATAGCTTTTATTTAAATTTTAAATTCTTTCCATTAGTTGTAATATCCTTGTAATTAGTTGTAATCCCATAATTCTAGCTAGGATAGTTTTCTATTTTTATATTTTGGATAACTCACGGAAATGCTTAATTTTGTGTATATATATATTCACTCCTAATCAATAAAAAAGAAAAGCCATTATTTCTCAATATTCTCTCTCTACTTCAACATGATATCATAGCTTAATCTTTTTGAGCATATTCCTTTTTTTTTCTCCATGGCTTCCGATGCGACCTTCTCCTCCACCAATGATTCTATCACCATCCAAAGCTCTCAGGATCTTCAACATCCCCTTACAATCAATCTCTCTAATATCAATAAATTGACATCTACCAATTATCTGACATGGAGCCGTCAAATCCATTCTCTTCTTGAAGGTTATAACCTTCATCACTTTATTGATGGCATTAATACTCCACCACCACCTATCGTCATAGTCAATGGTGTTGTATCCCAAAATCTCACATACACAACCTGGAAGCGTCAGGATCGTCTCATTTTTAGCGCTTTCCTTGGTGCTATCTCTATTCACGTACAATTCACTGCTTATTGCCCGCACCACTTCCCTTGATGCATGGCAAATCTTAGCAAATACCTATGCCAAACCATTTACGGGTCATATTAAACAATTAAAGAACAATTACAGTAGTTTAACAAGGGCTCATAATCAATTAGTGAATATATGTAGGCAATAAAGACTTGTGCCAATGAACTTGCTCTTTTAGAAAATCTAGTTGATGCTGGGGATCTTATTGATCGGGTTCTTGCAAGACTCAATGATGACTACAAATTCGTCATTGATGCAATTAATGCCCGTGACATGCCATTTCTTTTGCTGAACTGCATGAGAAACTTCTTAACAATGAAGCATCTTTTCATATTGCTCAACAATCTTCTCTATCACTACCAGCAACGACAAATCCCATATCCTTCCAAAATCATCCAAATTGGCGTCCATCAGCCACCAATCCACAACAACCAGGCCCTACCAATTTGCTTTCTCCTTATGATCAATGCCAACCCAAACCTTATTTAGGTCATTATCAAGCATGCAGCATTCAAAGACATACTACCAAACGATGCCCGATGTTTCAACTTGTCACTAATCAACAATCCTTGACACTTTATCCTCAAGGTTCTCACGAATATTGCCCCTCCATACCCTAGCAACCACAAGCCACTTATGCTGTTTTCAGCAATAACACTATTTCTACTTGGATGCTGGATAGTAGAACATCTCACCATGTTATGTCTAACTTAAGCAATCTTTCTCTTCATAGCCTGTATCAAGGATCTGATGATGTCTTGATCGGCGATGGATCAGCTCTTCACATCAGCCATACTAGTTTTATAACCATACCTACTTCCTCTCGCTATTTTAATTTACAAAACATCCTTTGTGTTTCTTTCATGAAAAAGAACTTACTTTTGATTTATCAATTTTGCACTAATAACCATGTTTCTGTTGAGTTCTCACCCTCTGCCTTTCAGATGAATGATCTAAACATGGGGGCAATCCTTATGATGGGTAAACCTAAGAATAACGTATATGAGTGGCCGACTATATCCCCTTCAGTTACCTCTTCTTCGTTGTTTACATTTTTTAGTGTCAAGACCACTTCGTTCGAGTGGCACTCTAGACTAGGTCATCCATCATTTAGTATTATGAAAAATATTGTTTCCAAGTTTTCTTTACCGTTGTATAGCCCGTTATCATCTTTCACACATTGCAATGCATGTTCATGTAATAAAAGTCATAAAATTTCATTTTCTTTTTCTACCTTAACCTCATCCCATCTACTTAAACTTCTCTTTTCTGATATATGGACCTCTCCTATTTATTTTGTTGATGGTTTTTAGTACTAAGTTATTTTTGTTGATCATTATACATAGTATATTTAGTATTATCCACTTAAATGGAAATCTCATGTGCATGATGCTTTGTGTGCTTTAAGGTATTAGTCGAAAACCAATTTAAACATCGAATTGTTACTCTCTATTCAGATAATGGTAGCGAATATCAAGCCCTTGATAGTTTTCTCTCCATAAATAATATATCCCATCTTATTACACCATCCCATACACCAGAACACAATGGTCTTTTCGAACGATGTCTTCGCCATATTATTGAAACTGATCTCTCTCTTCTCACTCATGCATCAATGCCTCTAACTTATTGGACTTACGCCTTTGTCACTACTATATATCTCATCAACCGTATACTCACACCAATACTACTGATAGAATTACGTATATTTTATATGAATCAAATTCATATATCACGTAGCGGAAGATAAAAATAAATACGAATTTAATTTCCAAAGCCCAAGATCCTCAGGGAACAGATTCAGCTAACAAGAAATAACACATGATTAAATAATAGATCATACTTGTGTTCTTTATTGGGGATGAAGCCTGATGAAGCCGATAAATGATTTACCACTAGCCGTCCATGCATTCGGCCTCTAATGGTGATCCACGCGAAGATCTTTGGATGATGTCCTCCCAGAATTGGATGATAACCTTTTTGCGAGAGGTGCTAGCGCCTCTTTTCTTTTATAAATAATTTTTCAAATCAAAAAAATTTCTTGATCAAGATCAAATCTTGATCAATCAAGAGAGAAAAGAGGGACATCCTAGAGAGAGAAATGACATTTTAGAGAGAGAAAGTAGATGTTAGGCATCCAAGAAAAAGAAAAAGGAGGAGTTAGGCGTATCTCTTGAAGGGGATGTCTCTCTCCTTTTTATACATAAAAAGGAGGTTGTGTGGTTACATGAAAAGGGGATTTTATTTCAACCACCTAACCATTCAACCATATCAAGTTGATAACAAATTATCCTAACAAATTTAGGATATTTGTTATTATGATAATGCTAAGATTACAACCACCAAACCGCATTCCTAAAAAATAGAAAATTGATTATCCCATGAAACCAACTTTGCAACCTTGGATTTGGCTTCATGATAACACTCCAAATCATGGGTGTTCCCTCCTCATGACGTGGAGATGTATCATATCCATCACATGGGCATGGATCCATCTTCTATGTTGCTCGATCTCAACCCTCGGCTCAATTGGGTTTCCACGAATCAAATCATGTCATCATATGGACCCAATTAAATATCATATTATTGATCTCAATTAATCTAAGTCATCCATCACATGGATCAAGCCTAATTGAGTATCCAATTAATGAATTTTATATGTACATCATATGTACAAATGTCTCTCCTTTGAACACAGAATTCTTTCCTTTATGATGAATCCTATTCATCAATTTCATGTTTTCTCATTAAGATTGAGTCAAACCCAATCATAATTAATTGGTCATCTAATCTGAATTAAGTCCAACTTAATTTTCATTTGAACTTCATCCAAAATCTCCTTAATGCGTGTGACCCATTAGGTCTCTTGACACATTGGTAATAATCATGTCCCTAATATTGACCCTAAAGATGACTTGATCAACACCTTGTCTAAGTCAATTCTTAAACCAAATCAACTCCTTGATTAAGTCAAAGAATCCATGATTATAGATCTTGAGCGGCCTCTAGCAAAGCGTCATGACCACCCAAGTGTTAAGGGTTTGTTGACATGGTCATCAATATCTGTCTATGAATGGTTAACGTACGATTCAATCCCTTCGTATATATCCCAGATCAATTAGTGGTATTGAATGTTTTAACCATGTAATTGATCTTTATTTACTTGATCTTAGAAAAAATTGACTCACATGAATTAGAACTTCGAAACCATTTCGAATTCCAACTCAACCTTGCAAGATTTAACAGTCAATTTAATCCATCAAGTGATCGTGGGATATAACCCTTTTATATCAAGGGAGACAAATCCAGTCTTGATCAAACACCACCTTCATGTGCTTCATGTCATACCCAATCGACACCATATTTGTCACCTATGGCTAGAGCGACGTTTGCATGTCATCAAAGCATGACATTCCACATATGAGGTGCAATAAAGATCTCAAGTCAAAGGATCACTCACACCATCATCATCAGAGATCAACCATCGATACTATATAGAATACCCATATGGGATCTCTATGCGGGTCAGCCAATGCATCATTACAATAATGAGCATCCACGCACCTATCCAAGTATCTTCATACTTCAGCTTGCGAGATCAGCTGCTCACTACAAGGATGAAGATATGCAATGTGTGCTAGTATTATCGGCGTTCGACAGTATCCAGTTCTGTCTATGCATCGACTAAAGAAATTTAAAGAATCGAACCATAATGTGTAATTTTGGATCTCACAATTTGTAATCTCTATTACAAATTTCATATGCATAGTTCACATTCTTTTGGACTTTATCTCACAGGTAAAATGCATCTAATATATGTATATATATATATTACACCTAAATAGATAAAGAAACCAATAAATTTGATTTGCATTCATAAAAAAATGTGTACAAACTAGCATCTAATCCGATTGGATTTAGGGCACACACTAACAATCTTCCACTTGCACTAGAGCCAATCATCCATGTATCTAATACCAAGTGACTCAGCATGACCATCATGCTTCTGCTACGGCATGACTTTAGTGAACGGATCAATAATATTATTGTCCATGGGGACTCCTATTTTATATCATTCCTTCCACTGATTTTCCTAATCACATGATATTTTTAAGTACATGTTTGGACCTCTGATGAGACCTTGGTTTCTTAGCTTGCGCAATAGCTCCATTATTATCACAATACAAGAATACTGGATTAACAATGCTTGAAACCACTCTGAGTTCAGTAATAAACTTTTTGATCCAAACTGCTTCTTTAGCTACATCTGATGCTGCAATGTACTCGGCTTTAGTCATAGAGTCGGTGGTCATCTCCTGCTTGGAACTCTTCAATTGACTGCACCACCATTGAGTGTGAACACATAGCCTGATTGTGATTTATAATCATCTCTATTAGACTGAAAACTAGAATTCGTGTAACCCCGAACTATAAGGTCAGGTCCTTCATAAATCAAGAACATATCCTTAGTTCTTCACAAGTACTTAAGGATATTCTTGACTGTCATCCAATGTTTCTCACCAGGGTTTGATATCTACTCGTGATACTCAAGGCATAAGAAACATCAGGCCTCGTACATAGCATCACATACAAATAGATCCAATTGCTGATGCATATGGTATCCTATCCATGTATTCTTTTTCTCTTGGGTCTTAGGACTCATATCCTTGGAGAGATGTATCCCATGCGACATTGGTAGGAATTCCTTCTTGGATTTCTCCATGCTAAATCACTTTAGCATCTTATCTATGTATGTGGATTGGGTCAATTCAAGCAACCTTCTAGATCTATCTCTATATATCTTTATACCAATTATATAGGCTGCTTCTTCCAAATCCTTCATGGAGAATTTACCTGACAACCAATCCTTCACTTCATTAAGGAAGGATACATTATTTCCTATTAATAATATGTCATCCACATATAATATCAAGATAAAAATATCACTCCCACTAACCTTCTTGTACACATGGATCTTCCTCATTTTTGATGAAATAAAACTCTTTGATTATTACATTAAATCGGATGTTCCAACTTCTAGAGGCTTGCTTAAGTCCATAAATAGACCTTTGTAGCTTGCACACTTTCTTAGGATCTATAGATTCAAAACCTCTGGTTGTATCATATACACATCCTCCTCTAAATTTTCATTTAGGAAGGCGGTCTTGACATCCATCTGCCAGATCTCATAGTCAAAATATGCTGCTATTACAAGCAAAATCCTTATGGACTTATGCATGGCTACAGGTGAAAAGGTTTCATCAAAGTCAACACCTTGTCTTTACTTATAACCTTTTGCAACTAGCCTTTCCTTATAGGTAATCACATTATCATTCATGTCGATCTTCTTCTTGAAAACCTATTTGCATCCAATGGGTTTTACCCCTTCAGGTGGATCAATCAAGGTTCATACCTGGTTTTCATACATGGAGTCCATTTCAGATTGATGGCCTCAAGCCATCTCTTGGAGTTAATGCCAGACATTGCCTCCTTGTAGTTGGTAGGCTTATCATCCTCTATAAGAAATGCATATCTCTTAGGGATGTGAATTGTCCTACTAGATTTATGTAGCTGGTGTATACTTGGAACTACATGTTGCTTTACCTCTCCTGATAAGACTCATGCAATGGCTGCCTAATGTGAGTTGAGTCTCTAGCTCAACTCACACTGCATTCGGGATGTGCTCCATTCCATCTAATGGGTCTTTATTAATTTATGGTTCTTAAGCTTCACTAAGTTCAATCTTACTACCACTATCCTTTGAAATTATTTTATTTTTAAAAATGAAGCATTTCTTGAGACAAACACCTTTTGCTGAAGAGGATGGTAGAAGTAATATCTTTTGTTTGGTTTGGATATCCCACAAAATTACATTTATCAGATCTAGCCTCAAGCTTGTTTGATTCATTACGCTTCACATAAGCGTAACAGCCCCAAACCTAAATGATTAAGGGATGGTTTCTTTTCACACCATATCTCATATGGAGTGGAGTTGACCGATTTAGATGGAACTGGTTTAGGGTATATTCGGTAGTATCTAGCGCATAACCCTAAAATATTTTTGGAAGATCTGCAAGGTCATCATCGAACGTACCATATCTAATAGTGTACCATTTTTTCTTTCTGACACACTATTGTGCTATGGTGTACCAGAAGGAGTCCATTGAGGAAGAATCCCATTCTTCTTTAAATAATCTACAAACTGATGACTCAAGTATTCACCACCTTGATCTGATCAAAGTATCTTAATACTTTTGCCAGTTTATTTTTCTACTTTATATCTGAATTCTTTAAACTTTTCAAAGGCTTTAGATTTGTGCTTCATCAAATACACATAACCATATCTACTATGGTCATCTATGAATGTAATAAAATAAGAAAAACCTCCTATGGCTTGAATGTTGATGGGTCCACATACATTCGTATGTACTAAACCCAAACATTCAGTTGCTCACTCACCTTTTTCAGTAAAAGGTAACTTGGTCATCTTGCCAAGTAAGCATGATTCGCATTATTCAAACGATTTCCAATCGAATGAGCTCAAGTATCCATCATTATGTAACTTGGTTAAACGCTTTTCATTTACATGGCCTAGACGACAATGCCATAGGTATGAGTCCCTAGAATTATTTGATTTTAATCTTTTTGATTCGATATTGAGTATAGGGGCTTGAAGATTAAGAACATAAATTTCATTGAACAATTCAACAGAATCAAAGAACATTTTATTTCAAAAAATAGAAATACCTTTATTTCTAATTTCAAATGAATACCCATCCATTACTAAACATAAAATGGATATAATATTCTTTGTTATGTTTGACATATAGTAACAATTACTAAGTTCAATTACAAGCCCTATGGAAAAAGATAAAAAAAATTCCTATGGCTAATGCAGCAACCTTTGCTTCATTTTTCATGCATAGAATCATTTCATCCTTTCCTAGTATTCTATGTTTCTTATTATTTGCATATTAATACAAATATGAGACCCACAATCGGTATGCAATACCCAAGTGAAATAAGAAGTAATAGAAGAAAATATCTCAATTATGAACGTACCTGATGTTGAAGTATCAGTATGCTTCTTTTCTTTTAGAATTGCCAAATAAGCTCTGCAGTTACGCTTTCAGTGCCCATCCTTGCCACAGAAGTGACATTTTTCCTTGGCTACATTCCTTAGCCAATCAAAAAATTGGGTTCAGTTAGCTTGTTGGACTCTAGGTTACCTCTAAGGTTAATGTTCACACTCATGGTATCTCTTACAACTGTATAAAAATAGAACAAATCAATTATTATGAATGCAAATCATTGATTTAATATGGTAATTTTAAAATTTTAATTAAATCAATTACTTTCACTATTTTATTGAGCTTAATAGCCCTCTCTATTAATCTCAAAAAATTATCAAATAATTTCTTAGTGGGCTAGGACCCTCAAATTGACTTACCTTGACCTTGGCTTTGGCACAACAAATCTTAGTAAGCCAATTTAGGTAGATTTCATTAATCACATCAAATGTGACTCCTAGATCATTTAGGGGATATTGCCTTGTCAATCACATCCGCATGTGATCATCCTAAACTTTGCCTCTAGATTAGACTGATCCTGACTTGGCCAATTATGCCAACTAATTTAGTTAAGTCAATCCATTGTTCCCCAATCAACTCCTCATAGGTACACTCGACCTTGGCTTTGGCACAACAAATCTCATAACCTAATGATTTTGTATCATGTGAACAATGGAAGGCATAAGGACTTAATATTCATGGAGGGATTTTACGCATTTAGGTCTCATCATGCTTGCATAACATTTGTATCATGCTTGGTTACATATCTTATATGTGAATTTTAGATTAATTTTAATTAACCTAAATTTTATAAGATCCAATTTTATAATTGTGACTCCTAATCAAATTAGGATCCTAATCACTATCTAATTTAGGAACCCTAATCATATGATCAAATCAATTGCTACCATCCTAATTAACCCTATTGATCTAATCAATTAAGAGCTTTCCTAAACAATGGCCAGATCAGCTGATCAATGGGGTCCTATTTAGCATACCTTTCGATCCCATTGAATAAATTTTTTCAGACAGTGAATGAAGCAATTAAAAACTATGATCGTACTTTTTTAGACACTAATCAAGTTAAGCCCAATTGATTAGACCAATTATGGGATCATAGGATCAAACAATGATATGGTTAAGTCTAATTTTTTTAAACCTTATCATCTATTACATATTATGATAAGATAAGATAGTGATCTTTAGGGATTTATGATAAGTGTTAAATATTTTATAATAATTTATTTTAAATATTTATTTTATCATTATCTGTTATGATAAATTTTTTTCATCACATAAAATCCTAATTGGTGTCTATCATAACATCCCTAATATCTATAATCATGATAACATGTCAAAATTTAAAATTTTAATTTTAATCTTGATTATCATGTTATCATGATATAATTATTTTAGATTTTAATCATGTTATTTATCATGTTAAAATTAAATTCTAAACATGATATGTTAAATTTCAGCCTTTATGATTATCATACATAAATCATAATTTTTAATTTTTAACATAATTTATGTGTTATTTATAATAAACTTATTAAATATTTAATCTTTATCAATATAATTATTTTAGATTTTAATCATGTTATTTATCATGTCAAAATTAAATTCTAAACATGATATATATATTTCAGCCTTTATGATTATGCCACACATAAATCATAATTTTTTTAATTTTTAACATGATCAAATCTAAATAATTCATGTTTATTATCATATAATAAGCTTATTAAATGTTTAATATTTATCATATGAAAATTTATATTTTACATCGCATGTAAAATTTAGATCTATGTATATAAAAACTAGAACCCAGGCAATCTATCAAATTAACTGAATTTGAACCCTGAGATATCTTTGATACCACTGATGAAAATTACGTATATTTTATATAAATCAAATTCATATATCATGCAGCGAAAGATAAAAATAAATACAAATTTAATTTTCAAAGCCCAAGATCCTCAGGGAACATTTAGTTAACAAGAAATAACACATGATTAAATAATAGATTATACCTATGTTCTTTATTGGGGATGAAGCCTTATGAAGCTAGTAAATGATTTACCACTAACCGTCCATGCGTCCGACCTCTAATGGTGATCCATGCGAAGATTTTTGAATGATATTCTCTTAGGATTGGATGATTACCTTCTTGTGAGGGGTACTAGCGCCTCTTTTCTTTTTTAATTGATTTCTCAAATCAAGAAAAATTTCTTGATCAAGATCAAATCTTGATCAATCAAGAGAGAGAGGGATGTCCTAGAGAGAGAAAGGATATTTAGAGAGAGAAAAAGGAGGAGTTAGGCGTATCTCTCGAAGGGGATGTCTCTCTCCTTTTTATACATAAAAAGAAGGTTGTGTGGTTACATAAAAAGGAAGATTTTGTTCAACGACCTAACCATTCAACCATATCAAGTTGATATAAATTATCTAACAAATTTACGATATTTTATAAAAATTATCCTAAAAATTTAGGATATTTGTTATCATGATAATGTTAAGATTACAACCACCAAACCGCATCCCTAAAAAATAAAAATTGGCTATCCCATGAAACCAACGTCACAACCTTGGATTTGGCTTCATGATAACACCCCAAATCATGGGTGTTTCCTCCTCCATGATGTGAAGATGTGTCATGTCCATCACATAGGCATGGATCCATCTTCTATGTGGCTCGATCTCAGCCCTCGGCTCAATTGGGTTTCCACCAATCAAATCATGCCATCATATGGATCCAATTAAATAGCATATTATTAATATCAATTAATATAAGAAATCCATCACATGGATTAAGCCTAATTGAGTATCTAATTAATGAATTTTATATGTATATCACATGTACAAAAGGTCTCTTCCTTGAACACAAAATTCTTTCCTCTATGATGAATCCTATTCATCAATTTCATGTTCTCTCATTAAGATTGAGTCAAACCCAATCATAATTAATTGATCATCTAATCTGAATTAAGTCCAACTTAATTCCATTTTAACTTCATCCAAAATTTTCTTAATGCGTGTGACCCATTAGGTCCCTTGACACGTTGGTAATAATCATGTCCCTAATATTGACCCTAAGGATGACTTGATCAACACCTTGTCCAAGTCAATTCTTTAACCAAATCAACTCCTTGATTAAGTCAAAGAATCCATGATTATAGATCTTGAGCGGCCTCTAGCAAAGCATCATGACCACCAAGTGTTAAGGGTTTGTTGACGTGGTCATCAACACCTATCCATGAACGGTTAACGTACGATATTTAATCCCTTCATCACATATCCCAGATCAATTAGTGGTATGGAATGTGTTAACCATGTAATTGATCTTTATTACTTGATCTCAGAAAAAATTAACTCACATGAATTAGAACTTCGAAACCATTTTAAATTCCAACTCAACCTTGCAAGAATTTAACAGTCAATTTAATCCATCAAGTGGCCATGGGATATAACCCTTTCTATCAAGGAGGACAAATCCTATCTTGAACAAATACCATCTTTATGTGCTTCATGTCATACCCAATCGACACCATATTTGTCACCCATGGCTAGAGCGACATTTCTATATCATCAAAGCATAACATTCCACATATGAGGTGCAATGAAGATCTCAAGTCAAAGGATCACTCGCACCACCATCATTAGAGATCAACCATCGACACTATATAGAATATCCATATGGAATCTCCGTGCGGGTCATCCAATGCATCATTATAATAACGAGCATCCACACACCTATCCAAGTATCTCCATACTTCAGCTTGCGAGATCAGCTGCTCACCACAAGGGTGAAGATATGCAATGTGTGCTAGTCTTATCGGCGTCGACAATGTCCAGTCCTGTCTACGCATTGACTAGAAAAATTTAAAGAATCGAACCATAATGTGTAATTTTGGATATCACAATTTGTAATCTTTATTACAAATTCCATATGCACAGTTCACATTCTTTTGGACTTTATCTCATAGGTAAAATACATCTAATATATGTATATATATATATATATATATATACACCTGAATAGATAAAGAAACTAATAAATTTGATTTGGATTCATAAAGAAATATGTACAAACTAGCATCTAATCCAAATGGATTTAGGGCACACACTAATAACTACATCTTTCATCTCCTTTTGAAAAACTCTTTGAGTCTCAACCTAATTATACTAAACTTGGGATGTCCGGTTGCTTATGTTATCTGTGGCTTTGTTCTTATTCCAAACATAAAGTTAACTCTTGTTTCACTCCTTATGTTTTTCTTGCACTCTTCAACGCAAAGTGCTTATATCTGTCTTGATCTGTCCACTTCTAAAACATATATTTCTCGTCATGTCAAATTTCTTAAAAACTCTTTTCCCTTTACCACTCACCTATACCATCTAGCTCATCCCACCCCAGAGATTATTTCCAAATGGCTTCCTCATGTCCAACTTCTACCCACTTCAAGTGGCTCACTCAATACGCCTCCACAAAGGATTCCTCGTGTCAACATTAGTCACAAAATGCTCAAACTGTTGACTGCCCCTCCTCACCAATCAACCATTGCTCTCTGTCCACAGACCTCCTTTACTCGGACACAATTCGATTGATCGGCAAGAAACCATGATTGACTGTTTACTACCAGAACCACATAATTCTGAGACCTCTTCTGCTTCAACCATAGCTCAAACTCCTATCAAAATATCCATCCCATGACCACTAGAGCGAAAAACAACATCCACAAACCCCTAACCAAGATGAATCTCATTGTTGTCCTTTCTCAATCATCAGACATTGAGCCTCATACTGTTAACCAAGCCCTAAAAGATCCCATATGGAGAACGCTATGAATGATTTATTGATGTGCTTGTTCGGAATGGAACCTGGGAGCTTGTTCCATCTTTTTATCTACAAAATCTTATTGGATGTAAGTGGGTCTTTCATATTAAACAGTTTTCGGATGGTTCTTTTAAAAGGTACAAAGCTAGATTAATTGCAAAAGGCTTTCATCAGTGACCTGGTGTGGACTATCATGATACCTTTAATCCGGTTGTCAAACCGACAATAATACGCCTTGTTCTAAGCCTAGCAGTCAGTAGAGGTTGGCAGTTGCAACAGTTGGATGTTAATAATACGTACCTTTCTTTAAGGCCGTCTTTTTGAAGATGTCTAGATGGCCCAGCCTTCGGGATTTAATGATAAAGACAATCCAACACATGTATGCAAATTAAAGAAGGCTATATATGGACTCAAGCAGGCCCCAGGAGCTTGGTATCTTGAACTTCGCTAGTTCCTCATTGAGTCCAGGTTTACCAAACTCTCATGCAGACACTTCTCTCTTCATTCTTCACTCCGATGACATTACTATATATCTACTTGTTATGAATTTTATGACTTTTATTACATGAACAGGCATTGCAATGTGTGAAAGAGGATAATGGACTAGAAAATGGTAAAGAAAACTTAAAAATAATATTTTTTATAATACTAAATGATGGATGACCTAATCTAGAGTGCCACTCGGACGAAGTGGTCTTGGCACTAGAAAATGCAAGCAACGAAAAGTGGTAACTAAAGTGGATATAGTCAGCCACTCATATACGCCATCCTTAGGTTCACTTATCACAAGGATTGCCCCTGTGTTTAGATCCTTCACCTGAAAGGCAGAGGTTGAGAACTCAATAGAAACATGGTTATTAGTGCAAAATTGATAAACCAAAAGTAGCTTCTTTTTCATGGAAGTAACACAAAAGATGTTTTGTAAATTAAAAGAGCGAGAGGAAGTAGGTATGGTGGTAGAACCAGTATGGGTGATGTAAAGAGTTGATCTATCGCCGATTATGACATCATTAGATCCTTGATACGAGCTATGAAGAAAAAGATTGCTCAAGTCAGACGTAACGTGGTGAGATGCTCTACTATTTAGGAGCCAAGTAGGAGTAGTGTTGTGCCGAGAATAACATGATTGGCTCATGGTTGCCAGGGTATGGAGGGGTGATATCCGTGAGAACCTTGAGGACGAGGTATTAAGGATTGTTGATTAGTGATAAGTCGAAACATCGGGCATCGTTTGGCAGTGTGTCTTTGAATGCCGCATGTTTGACAACGACCCAAATATGGTTTGGGTTGGCACTGATCATGAGAAGAAAGCACATTGGTATAGCATGGTTGTTGTTGATTGATGGCTGTAACAAAATTGATTATACCTCTATGAGTGCCTATATTGTCTATCTTGATCGACATCCTATTTTTTGATCATTCAAGAAACAACATACAGTTGCTCGATCATCCGCAAAAGGTGAGTATCGATTGTTCTGCCACTACTTCAGAAATCAATTGGATTGATTCCCTTCTCACAGAGCTTGGCGTCATCCTTCCTACACCATCTGTTATCTATTGTGACAATGTTGGTGCCACCTATCTCTGTTCTAATCCATTCTTTCATTCATGCATGAAACATGTGGCAATTGACTATCACTTTATTCAGGATCAAGTTCAATCAGGTGCTCTTCATGTTACTCATGTTTTCTCAGCAGATCAACTTATCGACGCTCTTACCAAACCACTTCCACGAAGCTGCTTTCAAGAATTATGGGTCAAGATTGGCATCTCCTCTGAAGCTCTCTTAGGGGGCATATTAGAGAATTAACCACAACAATTTTTTTTAAATTTTAAATTCTTTTCATTAGTTGTAATCCCATAATTCTAAGATAGTTTTCCATTTTTGTATTTACCACAAACAGCTTTCATTTAAATTTTAAATTCATGCCATTAGATGTAATATCCTTGTAATTAGTTATAATCCCATAATTCTATGATAGTTTTCTATTTTTGTATTTTGGACAACTCACGGCAATGCCCATTTTTGTATATATTTATTCATAATCAATGAAAAAGAAAAGCTATTATTTTTTAATATTTCTCTCTCTACTTTAATAGTTAAAAATTAACTTCCCTGATTGTATGGCAGAGCCTTTACCCTGGGATACATCAGCATAGACTAGGTAAAGGCAGTGGTAATAAGGTCAACTGCTAAAACCTAGAATGAACAATGAAGTCATAATTGCAACTTAGCATTTAGTTCTCATTAAAAAATATCTCCAACTGAACTGTGAACATCTGATCTTTAGTCTCTTCAAGGTGCTAGTCAATGTAGCAGACAGGAAAGGGACCCTCCACCAGCCCATTCGGTGGTAGGAACATCTTTTAAATAGGAATATCTTTTAAGGTTACTTTTGATGCATTATCAGTAATCCTAAATGATAATATAGATTATCTATAAGATAGATTACCATTGAATAGATTGCCAGTAATATTGATTACTATGTTTGGTATGCACAAATAATGTTACAGTAATATTGATTACTGTATTTGGTATGACAAACAGATTACCAGTCATATAACATCAAATTCCCAAAATACCCCTAAATTAAATTCATATATTAAATCAAATCTATTAAAATTTTTTAAAATACCTCAAAATATCCCTAAATTAAAGTATTTATATATGAGTATAATATACTAGATTTAATTATTTTTTAAGATTAAAATATATTTTTAATCTTTAAACATTTATTCAAATTTTTTTTTGATTCTTAAACTTTCAATTATCATATTTTATTTATTATATTTTAAAAATATTTTATTTTTAATATTTTATTATATAAAATTAATTAAAATTAATAGACTAATTGATATATTATTTTTTTAATTTTATTTTTTAATATTAAATTAATTTAAAAAATTATTTTTTAAAAAAATAAATTAATTGATAAATGAAAATTTTAATTAATTTAATTTAATTTTTTTTAAAAAATAAAATTAAAAAAATTAATTTTTAAAAAAATTAATTAAAAAAATAAAAATAAAAAAAATTATATTTTAAAACTAAAATTTTAATTAATTTAATATTTAAAAAAATAAAATTAAAAAATTAATTTAAAAAATTTTAAAATTATTTTAAAAAATTTAAAAATTAATTCAAAAAAAATTAAAAAATAATTTTAAAAATTTAAAAATTAATTTTAAAAATTTAAAAATTAATTTTAAAAATTTAAAATTAAATTATTTAAAAAATAAAAATTTAATTATTTTTAATTAATTTAATTAATTTAATTTAATATTTTAAAAAATAAAATTAAAAAAATTTAATTTTAAAAAAAAATTAATTTAAAAATTAAAATTTAATTAAAATAATTTAATATTTTAAAAAATTAATTAAAAAAATTAATTAAAAAATTAAAAAAAAATTAATTTTAAAAATTAATTTAAAAAAATAAAAAAAATATTTTTTAAAATTAATTTAAAAAATTAAAAAAATTAATTAATTAAAAAATAAAAAATTTAATTAATTTTTTTAATTAATTTAATTTAATATTTTAAAAAATAAAAAATAAAAATATTTTTTAAAAAATTAATTAAAAAAAACAAAAAAACTATTTTTTAAAATTAAATTTTAAATTAATTTAATTAATTAAATAAATATTTAAAAATAAAATTTAAAAATTAATTTAAAAATTAAAAAAATATTTTTTGAAAATTAAATTAAAAATTAAAAAATTAATTTTTAAAATTAAATTAAAAAATTAAGAAATTAATTTTTATAATTTAATTTTTTAATTTAATTTTTAATTTAATTTTTAATTTAATTTTTTTAATTAATTTAATTGTTTGGAGGAAGGGATAATTTTATTTTTACAAAAGAAGCAGGGATAATTTCGTCAAAAGAAAAACTTATTAGATTACAACATAGCCGGTAATGTGGATAGCCAACTCCTTTTGAGGTAATGTAGATTACCACTTGAGTGGTAATCCAGATTACCACTGCAGGATAGATTGCCATTCAAAATACATATCAAACATGGTTATCCGATGGGGCCCTTTTAAATTACCGATAATCTGGATAGATTACCTCCTACCAAACGCCCCTAAGGATTTACCCTTGGTAAGTGTCCAATGCAGTGGGCTTACTCCAAGGTCCGCTCTAACCTTAAATCTGTCATCAATTATAGGCTTATTAACAAGGTACTTTGGTACTTGCACACACACACTATCTCTCTCTCTCTTTCTCTCTCTCTCTATATGAGTAAAGAAAGAAAAAGCAGTTTTAAGTGTTCAATCGATATGATCTTTATTGATGATATTCAAATAAAAGATGATCGTATAATGGAATTAACAAGGAAAGCTTGAAGGGGACGTTTGGTTCATGGATTTCAAGATTCCATCATGGCATGACATTAACAAACATATGATTTCTAAAATAAAGTTTAACTTCTAATTATCATGAGCAACCAAGATGCAGAAATTCAGGTAATACTACAGCCCCTAAATATGTACCATAATTATCTTTGCACTGTAAATATGTTTTTGATTGTTGTGCATTTCTTAGTATGTGTTTTCTGTGAAATTTGTTATATTATAAAATGTTTAAATTAAAATTTTGATAAATTACGTGTTTGTTTTTATGGTTGTGAGAGCATAAAAGGATGTTAGATTCTTGATTGGTTTGTCACTCTTTGTAATTGATCTCCATGATCTTCAACAGTTTCTTTGTAATGAGATCAAATTAGCTGATAGTGAGATCATGTGTTGTTTTTAATGGGCAATTGAATTGAATGACAAATACAATATACATGCAGAAGCTTTTATTGAGGTGTGGACATCTAAAATCTGGCATTTTAATGCACTTATGGGATGACAAGCAGAGGGGGTCAAAGCCATGATGGCTTCTCTTCTGAAAGGAAACAGGCATATCTCTTGTTCAGTAGGAATGAATGACACTTAATAAGCAAACCATGACAATCTCTAGTTTGGCCAATGAAGTAATGGACCTACAGAAGTGAATGTTAAACTGCCCTGAGCTCTGGTACATGGGTGGAGTAGGGACAAAATCTTAAATGCAAAAGCCTGCAAGAAGTCTTTCATGCATTCCCTGTCCATGGCAAACTGCATGAACCCTGTCACCCAGAAAAGAAAAGCACAGTTCTCTGATTATATACTTTACAGTGCCTTGCATGGTGCTCTCTATAATCCTCTGGTTGGTTAATCATTCTTTATAATCCTTACTAATGAAATAATTTTTTTATGAAAAACCCACTTGACCATTATCAAAGTATTTATATAACTCTTCTCTTGAACTTTGATTTTTCTTCCATCTGTATCGAATGATCTATCATGCTCTCTTTTTTTTCCTTAAAAAAAAAGATAGAATAGGGAAATATCTGATTAATATTGAAGTGGGAGAGGGACTTCAACTTATGTATCTGATAACTAAATTCTTATGACTTTATGACCGAGTTGGTTGGCATTTTATTATCACTTTGTGTTGAATCATTCATAATGATATTTTTTATTAAAAAAATCATTTCTATTTTATGCACACATAAAGTGAATAAATAATTAAGAAATAATACTATTGCTTCAAGGCACACTTTCGATAGCATTTCTTTTAGGTAGTATTTGATAGAAAAAATATTATCCATGGATAAGTGTACGGGATAGAGTTTATCCCGTGGCTATCCCTAGGGATATCCCTTGGTTATCCCATTGATCATATCAAATGCAAAAAGGTAAATCCATAGGATAACTTTTTTTACTCTTATTTGGAGGGATAACCAGCTATTCTTGCATTTTCTAGGGAATAAATTGAGGGGATATCCCATGATTAACCATGGATTATCCCTTTGGTTAACTTTATTCTCAGCTATCCCTTATAGTTATGGCTTTTGGGAATAAGAGGGGATATACAGGATATCCTGTATATCCCCTCTTATCCCCTATTTCAAACACTACCTTAGAGTATAATTAGTCTTACGTAGGTACAGATAGTTGGTCACAATATATGACGAAAATGCAATAAACTGCCATATGTTTTTTTTTTTTAAATACATATTAACGAAGAAGAATTAAGATGAATCCGAACTAGACCAATATAGATGTGATCTTAATTGCTCAAGGGTGCACTGGAGTTCAGTCAATTTTAAATGAGTTTCTTTTTTTTTTTTTTATAGGCGGGCGATCACACCACTCTGGGGTGAGTCAAGCCCGAAATATCGGAGTATATAATTTGTTGCAAAATGACAGGACATGGATCACCATTATGCCATTCCCACTGACCTGAATGGCGGGCTACAGCCGAGGCGACCCAATCGGCTGCAGCATTGGCTTTCCTATAAACATGATGGATTACTGGAGCACATGTAGATTGGAGAGCAGCCCATATATCCCTGGTCAGAGGGTTTGTGGAGAACAACAATCAGCATCCCGTCTGATCCAGCGGATAACCGTAAGAGAATCTCCCTCAATAACCACCCGGCTAGATCGCAAGGTACGGACCGCATGAGTGATGCCAGCCAGCCCACGCAGCTTGCAACTCAGCCATAGGAACGAGATGTCAAGGGAGCTATGACCTCCAGCCGCAAGCAACTGGCCCTCCGGCCCTTGATAAAAACCCCGATCCAGCGGTACGACCCGAAACAAAACCATCAAAATTTACTTTGACATAACCCGGGGGTGGGGGCTCCCAAGATATAAAGACCATAGAACGGTACACTGCCGAAGCAGCAGGGGAATCCCAGAGGCCGAGTCTGTCAGAGTGAATGCCTGAGTCAACGCGGAGATACTCCATGGCAAGGAGGCCAGCAGTGCAGATGACAGTCTCATATGAGGCCACCTTCTCTTCAAAGATAAACTGGTTCCTGGTAATCCAGATATGATAAGCCAGATAAGCTGAGAAAACACCACGAGAACGGTTACCATGCTGAACATCCAGACGGATGGCGCGCAATAAAGATAATCGAGTAGGACCCTCCTCAGGCATCCATGGAGTATAAGAGAGCTGCTGCCAAATCCTAACTGCCCGAGAACATGTAATAATAGCATGCTCACCCGTCTCATCCTGAGAACCACATATCGGACAGAGCGGTTTGATGGAGAGACCACGGCCAGCCAGCAGAGAGCAAGTAGGAAGGCGGTCCCACATCATCTTCCACAGGAAGAGCTGAATCCTGGGATGGATAGGCAGCCTCCATATCCATGCGACATCATTCAAACCTAGGGGCCGATGACAGATGCGATCAACAATGTCTCTAGCAGGGGCATGAGAAAGGCAGGATCGACGCCATAAGCGGGTATCAGACCCAGAAGTGGGAACAAGAGGAATGGCTAGGATCCTCTGAGCTAGCTCAGGCCCGAAAAACCGAGACACAGTAGGGACATGCCAAACCAAAGAATCCTGACAAATCAATGCAGAGACAGGTGCAGAGGGTCCAATATCATAGCTCAAGAAAGTCGGCCAGCGAGATAGAGGAAGATCCGCTATCCAAGTATCCTGAGTGACATCAATCGATCTCCCATCCCCAATCATCCAATGATATCAGTCATGATAGTAGGAGCAGACTGGCAAATCGCTCTCCATAAAAAAGAACAACGATGAGGAGGGCGTGAGACCGAGTCGGGAGTTCAATCACCGTATCTGCCACGCATGATAGTACTCCATAAGCAGTGTGGATCCAGCAAAAATCTGAAAGCATGCCTAGCCAAAAGAGACTGTATGCGAACAACCAACGACTGAATCCCCAGACCACCCTCACAAATAGGCAGGCACACCATGTCCAGGACAGCAGGTGGATACCATGACCTCCCTGAATCGACGCCCATAGAAAGTCGCAGAAGCGTCGCTCAATCCGGCGAAGACAGATGGTCGGAATTAGAGCATTAGACAATAAATAAAGGGGGGGGGGATGTAAGAATGGATCAAAGTAAGATGACACACCCCATCATAGAAAGGCTAGATACCTGCCACCAATCCAATCTATCAGTAATCCGACGATCCAAGTTACCAAAATCCTGCTGACGAGGACGACGTCCCGTAATGGGGATCCCAAGGTAGAAGAGGTGATCAGAAGTCGTCGAAATCCCAAGCATCTGGGAAATGGCAGCACGACACCGAAGAGAGGTCGACGAACTAAAACACAATACAGATTTCTGCAAATTGATCAGCTGCCCAGAGGCCTGACAATAAGACTGAAGGATAGCGGAGGAGACAGTCGCATTTTGGATAGTTGTAGGGCTGAGCAAAATACAGTCATCTGCAAAGAGAAGGTGAGAGAGAGGCCCATTGGGTCCTGGCATATAAGGCTGCAACCGAGAGACCCCAACTGCCTGAGCAAGAGCACGAGATAGATCATCTACACAAAGGAAAACAGAAATGGGGAGAGAGGGCACCCCTGGCGCAGGCCCATAGCAGACGAAAAAACTCAGTCAGACTGCCATTGATAAGGAGAGAAAAAGTGGGCCACTGAACACGCCATAATCCAATCAATAAATTGATCAGCAAATCCAAATTCTCGAAGCGTATGCCGAAGAAATATCCAACTAATCCGATCATAAGCTCTTTCCATGTCCAGCTTAACTGCCATAAGTCTCTGTCTAGCAGGTGCACGCTGAAGGTCATACATAAACTCTTGGGCAATAAGGGCATTATCCGATATGATGCGACCACGGATGAAAGCCCCTTGTTCAGGAGAAACCAACCGAGGAATGATCCCCTGCATCCGAGAAACCAATAAGCGGGCACAAACCTTATATAAGGTGGTACACAGACTAATAGGCCGATAGTGCTGAGGCAACAAGGCATCTGAGCGCTTAGGGATAAGGGCAATAAAAGTGCGCTGCCAATCCCAAGGTATAGATAATGAGTCTCTTCTCACTTGGGTTAAGTTGTTTTAGATGGAGGAGAATGGCGATATGGTCTCAAGGATGTATATAAATGGATGCTTAGGGATCCTTTAAATTGGATACATCCTTTTGTGCCATCATCCATCTTATATCTAAGGACTATATCCGTTAGGTTTAATCTATCTAATCAAATGCATTGAGATGCATCTCTTTATTAAATTAATCCAGTTAAATACATTGCATCTTTTTGTAAGTGGCTCTTATAATTTCTTTCCACAGAAATATGTAGTATCTCTTTGTTACCTTAAGAAGAATTAGAGATGTAAAAATGTTTCTTGACGAAAGTTTATGTTTAAAAAATTTATTCTCTACTTTGCCTACACATAAAGTAAATCAATAATGAAGAAACAATATTATCAATCCAAGGCATGCTATAAATGGCATTTCTTTTAGAGTAGAATTCATTGTTTCTATGTCAAATAGTTGATGGCATTCTGCTTTTAAAATATAATGAACCATTATATGTTCTTTTTAATGTGTACTTTAATAAAGGAAAATCAAGATGGATCTAAATCAATTAAATTCAAATGTGCTTAAAATCAACAAAATAACTGAATTAAAAGATCCTTTTTTAATGTAGGCTCGATCCTCCCTTCTTGAAATAGAGCAAATATTTTATAGGAATCTGATGCCATGCATAGTAAGGCAAAAATTGTTTTAGATCGTTAAGAGAATATCAAATATCATATAGAAGCATCATTCTAAGATTGTGTTTGGTGGATTGCTAGACAATCCTATGAATGATAATGTGGATTACCTATAAGATAGATTACAGCATAATAGATTACCAGTAATGTTGATTACTGTGTTTGGTATACATAGGTAATATTAGGGAATTTCTATTTGCACCACTCGGATTGCTCAATGCACCCCTCAAATTTTTTTTTTAAAAAATTCTAAACTACTCTTAGCACCCCCTCTCCTTCCCCTCTCCCTTCTTTCCCAGCACCGGCGCCCCCCTCTCCTCCCTTCTCCCTGACACCGCCCCCCACCCCTCCCCTCCGGCCCTCGTCTCCTCTCCTTTCCTTCTGGACAGCCCTCCCTCTTCTCCTCCCTCCCTGACACTGCCCCCCACCCCTCTCCTCTGGCCCCGTCTCCTTTCCTCCCCTCTTTGGCACCGTCCCCTATCCCCCCCTCAGCCCCGGTCTCCTTTCCATTCCCCGGCCCTGGCGCCCCTTCCTCCCTCTCTGGCATCATGCCAGGGAGGGGAGGAGATAGTGCCGGGGCTAGGGAGTAGGGAGGAGACCGGGGCCGAAGGAAGATGGTGGGTGGGTCGATGCCTGGGACGGAAGGGAAGAAGACGAGGGCCAGGGGAAGGGATAGGGGGCGATGCCAAGGAGGGGAGAGGAGACGGGGGTACTAAGTTTAGGATTTTTTTAAAAAAATTGAGGGGGTCCACTGAGCAATTCGAGCGGTGCAAATAGAAATTCCCGTAATACTATAGTAACATTGATTATTGTGTTTGGTAAGACCAACCATATAACATCAAATTTCTAAAATACTCCTAAATTAAATCTATTAAAAATTATATACTATATATTTGGTTTGAAAAACTTGCATTTATAAATAGTAATGCTTTAAAAAATATTAATGCATGCCAGTAAAAAAAAGAGTCTATATCATTCAAGGGCTATAGAAGAAAACTATTAAATACAAATTAATGAGTTGATGCTAAAAAATTATTCATAATATATTTTAAGATCTTATATTATAAACACCAAAGACATATATAAATAGTTTAGGTTAGACATATGGATGTCATAAAAAAATATATTTCAATCGTTTATAAGAAAATAATTAATGATAAAAAAAATAAATTGAAAGGATGCTAGTTGAAGAAGGCAGATGTTCATAGTAATTATCTTTAAAATATTTCATATTTTTTAGTGTATCAACTTGAAAGATGTATATATTTTAGATAAATTGTCATCATAAAAATGTAAAGTATTTATATATAACTAGAGATATTAGATTTAATTTTTAAGATTAAAATATATTTTTAAGCTTCAAACAATTACTTAATTTTTTTATTCTTAAACTTTCAATTACCATATTTTATTTATTATATTTAAAAATAATTTATTTTTAATATTTTTATATAAAATTAATTAAAATTAATAGAATAATTGTTATTTTTTTATTTTTTTTTATTCGACATATGACTACGATCAAAGGAAGCACATGAAAAGAGGAGGTCCATGCTCACATGCTTGAGCTAAAAAAGGTAGGTGGTGAGAGTCCGAATTAGCAAAATACAATGAATACCGGATGGAAGAAAGGAAGACTACATAAAAATAAAGCTGAAGGAAAAGAATGGCGGCAAGACCGAAGAAAAAAAAGAAAAAGAAGGGGATGATTTTATTTTTTGAAAGAGAAGAAGGCATAATTGTTAAAAAAATTAAAAAAAAATTATCAGATTATAACATCTCCAGTAATGTTAATAACAACCTTATTCTTAGGTAATCTGAATTACCTAAGAATAAGCTAATTCAAGATGGAAGAAAGGAAGACTACATAAAAATAAAGCTGAAGGAAAAGAATGGCGGCAAGACCGAAGAAAAAAAGATAAAAAGAAGGGGATGATTTTGTTTTTATGGAAGAGAAAGAGGCAGGATAATTTTGTTAAAAAATTAAAAAAAATTATCAGATTACAACATCTCCAGTAATGTAAATAACAACCTTATTCTTAGGTAATCCGAATTACCGCTCATAAAGTAATATAGATTATCACTATAAGATAGATTTTACAAATATATACCAAGCATAGTTATCTAGTACTGATAATTTATCGGTTATCAAACGCAACCTAAGATTTGATTTGCTTTCTAGATTCATCCATAAGATGATAAGGGCTCAAATTAGTCCAAATTTTTCTTATCAAAGAGCAACAAATAATTTGTATAACTTATAAATATGAAGGTGCGCAAGCTGTTACAATCTAAAGCTTCTCCCATTGGTCACTAAGATTGTAGAAATCCTTGCATGAGATCTAGAACCACACCAGCTTTCGCTACAATGACTCATGTTTTGTCCTCAATGACTGCAGCCCCTCTGAGCCATTGGATGCTGACATTGCACCATTTGGACCCCTATCAAAGCTAAAATTGCATGCAAACATCCATTTTGAGCTTATCAGCAATAGCTGGACTTTGGGCCCTTCCCATTTGCAATCAAAAGGAAGCTGTGCCAGACTGCACCACCATTTGATCTATAAGCTAAGATACATAATTGCATCAAAATACTAGCGCTCATGGAACTACCCCAAACTCCTATGACCTCTATGAGTTAATAAGTCTCCCTCCTTCCCCAAACTTCTGCTCCTTGTCCCAAGAACAAACCTCCAAATCACTCGAGTTACTCCGCATCACCTCTCCTAATTTTAGGCCCCATTCCACCACCTTCGCCCCCAACCCCTTCCCTCTTCTTCTCTTCTCTATTCTCGATACACGGTTTTGAGCCTTTTTGACTTCTGGAAGAGAAACACCTTCCCCAAACTTCTCCTTCCTTGTCCCAAGAATGATCCTGAGGTCAAACCTCCAACTCCCTTTGGTTCCTCCACATCACCTCGCCTGATTTTAGGCCCCATTCCACCCTCCCACCACCACCCACCCCCACCCCCTTTTCTTCTTCTCTCTCTTCTCATGACGCGGTTTCTTACCTTTTTTTGACTTCTGGAAGAGAAATAAAACAGAAGTCCCAAAACAGCAACAGATCTTCCAATTATGTGTGATCCAATCTCCTTAAACATTTCCTTCCTTATTTCCTAAGCTCAAGATCCCAGGATTAAGAAAAAGGAAAAAAAAAAAACCTTCCTTTTCCTCTCTGAGGGCAGAAAAAAAAAAAGGCCGAATCTTGCAACCCTCGATCTGTTTATCTTCAATTATTCCTATATTTCTTATAAAAGAACTCAATGCCGATTCCGGTGACGCCGGAAAAATCGCATCTTGGCTCCTTCCGCCGCTCGATCTCTCCCTTCACTCCTCGATCCCAAGGCCGCCCGCCCCGGCGATTTTCTTGCGCGGGCCGCGCTTAGAACCGCCGACGACGGGCGGCGAAGAGGGGCAGCGGCGGCAGAGGAGGGCGTGGCGGCGTCGGCTGCCACGATGCAGATACGGTTCTCGCCGAGCATGAGAAGCATCACGATATCGAGCAGCCATGGTCTCCTCGACTTGATGAAGGTCAAGCTTGCAGCTCGCCACATCTCCTACCGGACCCTCTTCCACACCGTTCTCATCCTTGCTTTCCTCCTGCCCTTCGTTTTCATCCTCACCGCCGTCGTCACTCTGGAGGGCGTCAACAAGTGCTCCTCCTTCGGTTAGCTCATTAGAGTTCTTCTTTAATTGATCGCCCTAGTTCTCCGAATGATTTCGTATAGATTGGCTATGAATATGGAGGTTTCATAATTTTAGGTTCATGCATCTCAGTATGTGAATTGGTAGATGATAGGTTGCTTTTGTGGTTGATTTTTAAATACAAATTTCTAGTAGGTTGACAAGTTATTATTTTCTTCTGTTGTCGAATCTTTGGCTCTTGATCTAGTTCTTGCTAATTTCGTTGTCTTAGTTGTCCTGGCTTCTTATATTTAGTATTGGGTTGATTTGTTTCACAATTTAATCTTGGTTGGGTTTAGATTGGGATGACCTTAAATTGTGCATGTTTTTAAATTGATTTGGCTTCTGAATTGCCTGATTTAGTTTGTTCTGCGATTTGTTTATATATATATATTTCATAATTCTTAGTGCTTCAACCAGTCTCAACATCTCAATTTTATTTTATTCTATTCCAGTACTTGGATTTACTGTGTCGAGATGCTTCTGCAATTGGGGTGAATAAGTCCTGCTAGTGTATTGGGGTTTTAGGTCGTGGTGTTTTTGTATCCTACTTCCCTTTACCGATTGCACTAATTGAGTCTGGCACATTATTTCGTTCCCTTGCCTTCATCTTTCTCCCTCCTCCTCTTTTGGAAGTATCTTTGTCGTACAATTAATCCTTAATTTTAAAGGTTGATTTGATACTTCTCTTGTTTCCACTAGATATTGAACCGTCTGCCATTCAATGTGGATTTTGGTTTGATGTTTAGCTGTCTGGTTTGGATATATATCCCTGTACTTATCCCATTCCCTTGTAATCTTGAGGTTGCTTTTCCTATTTGGATATACATCTCCCACTATTGTGTCTTTTGTCATTTGACTGTGAAGTTGTGAAGCCATGCTATAAGGACACGATCAGAGTTCTGCAGTAGTATTTAAGTATTTTCCTTTAATTCATGTGTCATCTGTATTTTCCCTTTTTTAATTAATTCTAATCTAGATTGGTCTTCTTTAGAACTAGATGCAATTTTGAATTCTAATTTTTGTTTCTTTCATGGACCTATCTGAATTTTTATGTGCTCAGTTGCGGTTTGTGCGCTGACCATTTTGGTCAACATTACTGAGCATCTACTTATCTTTTTATTTTTGATTGTAAAGGTTTTGTGCAGTTTGACAAGATGGATTTATTCTTAATGTTTTCATGGAGAGGTACTTGGTTGAAATGCTAGTCAGGTTTAGACCTTTTCATTTGCTGTCAAATCATCAATAAAATGCACAAGAAAAACTATGCAAGTTTTGCTAATGGTCCAACTTATTTGGATGGTTTCCTTCATTGTCACTTTCCCAGCCACTATGGTGTCATTTGTGACATACATTTCACATAATATTTCTTCTAGTATTTGTTTAAGTCAAACTTTGCTATATTTTAGGGCATTAAACTTATGACCAGGCAACCAATTTTTAGCTAGTTGTTTGAGCCTCACATTGTGCTCCTTGGATATTCATATCATGTACCAGCCTACTGTATTTCAAAGAATTTGAATCCGTCTTCATAAAGAATAATGTCAAGATTTATGTTGAAAAGACATCAGTTCTTCCATCTGCAATATCTTCAATTAAGCGTATTTATGTATATATGCGTATGTATATGTGTGTGTATGTGAAAATGTATATGCATACGCCTTTTAGTCCATAGAGAGTGTCTCTTTCAACCAGCCTTAAGGGCCTCTAATTTGCCTTAGTGAGATGGAAATTAAATCTACCTTCAGAATGGTTCAGTGTTCATGCACAATCACCTTTATGACTGTTTACTTGTTTATATGAATAGATCTGGTTGCTTACTTGTTTTTAAACCGGTGTGGCTTACTTTTGTGTAATATGTACTAGCTGGGGGATCATATGCATTTCTTATTAATAAATTGATTTTTCCCCTCCAGATTGTTTGGGAAGACGGTTAGGTCCAAGGTTTCTAGTGAGGGGTGGCAGTGATTCAGCGGTAATTGTCTGCTTTTCAGTGTTTACATTATGATAGATATACGGGTGAGTGTTAAAGTTGCTTATCTTATTTTGGATGCCTGATTGTACTTGTGCAGAGGCTTGTGAGAGATTTATACGAGATTCTTGACCAAGTAAATTCCAAGGAGATTCCAGTTGGCTTGAAGTTGCCAGAATCTTTCAATGAGTTTGTTTCTGACATGAAGAATAATCAGTATGATGCCAAGTCATTTGCTATAAGGTTGAAAGCAACGGTATGCAATTGATTATATTTGGTTATGCTTTTGTTGGTGCATTCCTTTCTAAGACTATCTGACCAAACGCTTCTATATAAGTTATTTTGGTATTTGTATAGACACTGCACTATCTCCTTTGCATGTCAGATTCTCCATGTTGCAGCGAGCACTATAAGTTGAAAATATTTGGCAGAAAAATTGTACTTTGTTTACTACAATGTGGAGCAACTTTAGCAGAAACTGTTGCATTTTTAAAATTTTGGTAATTTATTTTATTAACCACGGTTATAGTAGCTGTTATAATGGTGCTATAACATGATATAATGGGCAACAATGGGAATAATGGAATTAATTTTCTATTTACAGTTTACTGGATTAAAAAATATTTTTCAGACTGTGCCATTTCTTTCGGAAGTCTGTACATCTAGCCCTCCCTAGACCCTGCAGAGGTGGGAATGTTAATGCATTGGGATTTGAGACACCTTTTTACAATCTCTTTTGAAGGAAAATCTGATGCAAAAAAAAAAAATTGAATTTTCAAATTATTGGCGAAAGTCACAAGTGAAAATTATGTTCATTATTTTGCCTTACAATGGATCATTTCAGTTTGTGCCTATTATTTATATATAATAGTATGAGAGGGGCCTGAAACTGTTATAAAGGCCATTATAATTTTATAACAGCTGTTATTTTAAACCTTCTTTTATGTACTATATACGGGATAAACTAGCACCTATATGTAAAACCTGGCACTCTGGGCTATAGTGCCTTTGTCGATGACCTTGCAATTAAGGTTTTAAATCACATGGTATAGATGTTTCAGTTTTTCAGTTCCTTTCCATTTCATACCGATCTCCGATTCGTTCATGTGTCCCAATACTTATTGAGGTGCTTTTTTTCTTAAAAAATTATTTATAAAGCTTTAGTGTTTTATTCGATTTTTAAATGTATTTGAACCTCAAAATTATTTTTAATGTATTATAGTCGAGGTAAGATGTGATAGGATGGCTGAGATTTATTCCGAAATCTCTTTGGAATGAGACAGCATGGCTGTTTTGGTTTCCATCCTACCAAGACTTGAATATTCCATGCAATATTACATTACATGCATCCTATATGCTTATGAATCACAAAAGTATTATCATTGCAGATATTAGAGTTAAGGCTGATGTACCTGTTATCATGAGTGTACTTGCATTGAATGAACGAAAGCTGGTACAATGCACTGACTACCTACCACTTGAGCATGTCCCTGCCTAGTGCCTATAATTGACATCTCTTGATTCTCTTTTCCATTTCTTATTTATTGTTTGAAGACCAAAGGCTCGTCGTGCTTATAAATTTGGGCTACACAACATGCATTGCTCCAATAAATATCAAACTATGAAACTTAAATTTTCTTTCACTTAACAGTGCTATATGCTTTGATTTTTCCTATATTGTGGATATACTTGCACAGACGGTGGCATCTGCTGGCCACATATATAATCTTTTAGTGTGCTCATTTCTGCTACTTGCCCTTCTCCTCAATGACATACCATTTTACCTATACATTGTACCATGCTTAGTGTCACTTATCCTTGGCATGACAAGATAAATATCTCACCTCTGGTACCATATGACCCACAACAGTGAGACACTAGTATTTTGGACACTAAAATTTCCGGACATAACAGAGTGATGATGTTCCTTAACTGACAAGACATGGCATTATGTTCCTTAGCACAACAAAATGAAATTTCTACTTATTGTAGAACAAGATGTTGACAACACTGTTAAGGGATACTGAAATGCAAGATTTGTTGCCTCAGCTCATAACCTTGATATAGCACAACAAAATGAAAATTTCTAGATGTCTTGACATTTCTAGTGAATTGTTGCAACTTTTTCATATATCACAAGGTTAAGTTTCATTTTCTAGTTTTAGCTTCATTCATGGTTCTAAATGTTAGTAGGATGTCTCATGGGATGCCAGGATGGGTTACCATCCCAAGCATCAGATGGAACCATCTTGCCATCATCTCAATGTCACAATTGGTGCATCTTGGGATATTTTTCATCCTAGGTTTAGCGGCGAGGCATCCCATTTCCTAGAAAAACCAAGATCATTGTCACATAAGATTAAAACCTTGGGTTTGACCCGCTGAAATGAGTTTGTTGGTCAGCACTTTTAATAGTTTCAGTTCAAGGTTCAGAGTTTCGACTCAAAGATAATAAATGATCAGAAAAAAAGAGAAAAAATTGTAAGAAGTGAAGTAAAAATAAAGCAAGTATTTAAGATATCTTTATTTTATGCATTTTGCAACCATTGGTGTGATATGTATAGTTTCAGTGATCTAAGATCTTTTAGAAAATATTAAAATAGTAAAATAAAAATAGAAAACCCAAATAATTAGAAAATAGAAAAGTTAAAAAAATAGATCACTTACCATTTTATATATATGCTTTTTTGTAGAGAATGTCTCCATCTAACATGTGCATCTGTATAAGAATGAGAAAAGTTTTTCCCCCAATAAAATAGCCTAATTTCTGGATTCAAGTTCTTTGATGCTTAGTCAGACACAAGCAATGCATGCAAAATCTTGTTTATTACATCATTATAAAAGAATACTGAGACTTTTGAAAAATATGTCTTTTTACAATGTAACTATTTTTTTTCAATATAATGTATCATTTTTTAGGTGATCAAGTCTTCAAAATGTAGACACATTAAAGCACAGAAAAAATTCTTAAAAAAAATTGTTGGAATTTTATGGTAATGTCCCCATTTTGAGATTTTAGAGTTTTCAATGCTGGATATTTAGGAGTCCTTGACTCCTGATGCCATGCCAAATTTCTAGATGATTCTGTGTGCTACACAGGAAACCAAGTAAATCTTTTCCACGTATGTGCGCTTTCTTTGTATATGTATGTATGCATATATTTTCTTGGACTTGACAAGTCATCTTGATTAGTAAATCTTCATGCAACTGCACGTTGTATTCTGCTGATTGATACACCAGAATACTAAAACAACATTTATCCACATATGATCAATTTACATGAGCATATGACCTTCCAAGATATGAATGCAGCAATCTAATGCTAAAGAAATTATCTCATATGTAAAATCTCAGATTTATCTGTAGGATCCAGGGATCTTCTGTCCTTTTTTCTCTAAAACTGCTGGCCTTCTGTTCATGCTCTCATGCTAAATGCAGGAGAAATGTGAATGTGATACAGAGGCTGACTGCTATTTGTTTGGAATGTTAGAGGGGAGGTCATGGGCTCCTGCATAGATTTATGTTAGCAGTTCAAATATGACAGTTGCTTGTGCTGCAAAATTCAAATTGGCATGTATTGACCTGTATGATTCAGAAATTTATATTTTCTAAGACACATTCAGTGTAACACTTCTAAACTCTTGTTTATAAATTACTTTTGTTCCTGAAGAGGTAAGAGATCTCATGGTCTACTATTTCTGGTGATATTTACTCTTTACACGTTTTTTTTTAAAAAATAATAAGAGTCAATAGATGAGTTATGTATAGACACTGTAATCTGATCAATGCTTGTGATGATTGAACTTTGATGTAGTTCAGGTCCAAATTAGGTTTACTTAGCTATTAAATTTTTCGGCTTTATTTTCAGTATCAAGTCTTTTGTTTGTCTTTTTAGGGTGAAGGCTATGTGCAACTTTATTCTTATTGTACTTTGTATACTAATTCTTAGAACTATTTTTATAACATATATTGAAATCCCATTTTGAGTAGGATTATCATCTATAGGTCCTGTATGGATTTAGTTTGGATTAGATAAATTTATTAAATTTGTTATGTTTGTAATTTGAAAAGATTTTGATGATCTTTTATGTGGGATTCTATATGAATTTACTATATTCAGAAAGTCTTTAACTTTTTTTGTCAGGAAAGTGAATGGCTTTGATTTGGTGGAGTTTTGTGTTGATTAGGAATCCATTTTTGAGTTAAATTGAATTAGAATCTCAGGTTTTTTATAGTCAAGTTGTGAGTACTTCTATGATCAGGGAACATTGTTTTAGTGTCATTTGAATGTTTATCAATATGGATCCTTGAGAGTGATGAATGATGCATGAATTATGGATTACATTGAATAATTTCACTCTTTTGTGTAGGCACTCCCTTCCGTCTATGCCTGTCTACTTAACCTTCTATTCCTTTTGCTCTCTTTCACACTGTTGAGACTATCATAAGAAAAGAATTTTCAGATCTGCCAAGATCTGAGATCTATTTAAGCATGTAGCCAGTTAACTTGTGACTATCATAAGAAAAGAATTTTCAGATCTGCCGAGATCTGAAATCTATTTCAGCATGTAGCCAGTTAACTTGTGACCTAATGCTAAGGGCTGTGTCATACTCTCTCATTGTTTGTCCATTTTTGATCTGATATTGGTTAATAAAACTATTACACTCGATTATTTGTATCCGATTCATCCTATTATGCTCAATTTATTTTAATGAATTTTCTATAAACTTTTTTTCTGACTGACCATTTGGGTAATGCAGATGGAAAATATGAACAGGGAGGTAAAAATATCAAGGCTGGCAGAACAGCTGCACAAACATTTTGCAGCAATTACTATTCCGAAAGGCCTTCATTGTCTCTCCTTGCGTTTGACTAATGAGTATTCATCCAATGCTCATGCTCGGAAACAATTGCCACCCCCTGATTTGCTACCTTTGCTCTCGGATAACTCTTACTACCATTTCATTGTAGCCACTGATAATATTCTTGCAGCCTCTGTTGTGGTCACCTCAGCTGTGAGATCTTCTTTAAAACCTGAAAAGGTAGTCTTCCATGTTGTCACTGACAAGAAGACTTATCCGGGCATGCATTCATGGTTTGCTTTGAATCCTATGTCCCCTGCCATTGTTGAGGTGAAAGGTGTTCATCAATTTGATTGGTTGACAAGAGAGAATGTACCTGTTCTTGAAGCTATAGAAAATCACCATGGTGTCAGGAATCACTATCATGGAGATCACATGATAGGTACCAATGCAAGCGAAAACCCAAGGTTTCTTGCTTCGAAACTGGAGGCCAGAAGTCCAAAGTACATTTCCCTGCTCAACCATCTGCGCATATACCTGCCTGAGGTAAATTGGTCAACATGCATTATTAGTATCTTTTTGTTGTGATAGCTCTTCTATTGTGCTGACCAGATTCAGTTTTTGATAACAACTTGGAATTTGAGTTCAAAATGTTGAAGAGATGCATTTAATATAAAAGAATTGCAACTAAATTATAATGAATAGAGATTCTTAGATGTATTTTTCATCTTAATGGTAACCAGAAGAGAACAATTGGAATAACTTAGTGTAGGGAGAACCAGTTGAGTGACGAAAGTGGAAGTATTATCATGGGAAAAGATAAACAGATATGGAGTATTTGTTCGCATCTTTTATTCACTCAGCCATTTTCTAAATTTGATTTGAAATAACAAAAACTTTACTCTGGAAACAAATGTAGAAGAAATATTTTTCTAACTTACCATGCAATCTGGCCAGACTAATAAGCCTTATGGATTTAAAATTGAAGAATACCAAATATTGTGTAATATCCGAGTTGTAACTCAATCACAAATGATATATTATTTATTTGACCCAGAAGACTTTGTTTCTTGAACTTTGAGTCATTTTGTTAACATATGGTGATTGCACTTTGTAATGTGTGCAAACAGCTTTTCCCAAACCTCAACAAGGTGGTGTTTCTTGATGATGATGTTGTTGTTCAGCATGATTTATCACCATTGTGGGAGATTGATCTTTCTGGAAAGGTAAATGGAGCTGTAGAAACTTGCAGAGGTGAAGATGGATGGGTGATGTCTAAACGCTTCAGGACGTATTTGAATTTCTCCCATCCTCTCATAGCCAATAATTTGGACCCTGATGAGTGTGCATGGGCATATGGGATGAATATATTTGATTTAAATGCATGGAGAAAGACAAATATAAGAGACACATACCATTTCTGGGTGAAAGAGGTAATGCTTCGATTCATTTGCCATCTCATTCATTCTTTCTATTGGCACTACCAAAATTTTGATATGGAAATTATTGCATTCTCTTCTTGTTCTCCCCCTCTGAATTTGGCTTTTCATAATGAGTTGACATACTCATGTTCCAGTAAACTAAGTGTGACAATTGGAAAGTCAACTAATATCAGCAATCATTTTTATCTTCCTATAGTAAGGCATGTGTGAAAAAAAAATTTCTAGTTCGAGTGCATGCACTAAGTGTTTTTGTTAAATATTCTCCTATGTAAGATAAATGGAGACTTTAAAGTCATTGTTTGAGAAAAGGTAGCTAGACAAGCTTATACACATCTTGTATGAATTATTGCTGCATTTATTTTGTGTTCTTTTGGCATATACTCAACTCAACTAAGCCTTTTCCCAACTACATGAATCTGCTTCGTTCACTCTGGTCTAGTTCTTTTGGCATATGCAGCCCTATAATTTTTTTCTTTGAAAAGCTAAACTATATGAATCTCATTAATAAAAGGAAAATCTTCTCTTATCTATCATGTAAGCACCCCTGAAAATTTTGATTATTTTGTGAAAGCACCCTTAATTTAAACTTTGTCTGGAAACATGGAGAATATTTTGGATTATTCTTTTTTTTCAAACCTTCACTAATTCAAACTATATAATTTCATTACCCTTACTCCTAAATATGGACATCTGCTTACCTTCATTCATTAATCCATGTGTTTGATGTGTTGTCAAGATTAGTTACACTAATTACTAGTAATCAGCACGCTAGTTTGATTTTAACTGCTCTTTGAAATGATGCTTCCATCTTTCCTTACCTCAACTCAACTCAACCCATCTAAGCCTTTTCCCAACTATATGGGGTTGGCTACATGAATCTGTTTCCTCGTATATTTATTTTAAGGGATCTAACGGAGTTTTATGCTGGCTGTCAGCTACCTAATGCAACCTTCCTTCTTTACTCGGGCTTGGTACAAAAAGATATTTCTTCGTACTTCATGGCAGGAATTCACACTACAATGGTGACAAAAATGTCTATTGGTCTTGGATGGCATGAACTTAATAAATGATATTGCACCTGTCCCATCAAGCACACCTGCCTCTATGTCAATTGGATAAAATTTCTTTGTCAAGAAGTTAGAGGGAACTCATAATTTCAGTATCACTTCAAACTTTCACTCTACTTTTCTTTGGAGAATGCCCCTTCATGGATAATCTGAAGCTTCGTATTTGATCAGTAATAATCCTGGGTTCTATGTTGATTTAGGGATAATCAAGTATATGCAATATTTAATTTCAGTTGCGAAGAAGCGTGATGATAGGACAACTGAACAATGAGTCCTCTGTTTCTCTATCCTTGTCTGACAAAAACTGTCTATGGGTTTTTACCCATGTTACAGTAACTTTTGAGGTACATTAATAATTAACCAGAAGGTAAGGCTTGCAATTTGAATCATAATCAGGGTTTTAGTGCGAAACAGATGAACATTGCTTGTGTAGGAAGCAGTTCAGTCTTATTGTTTGTTTGCGTCCAATGTGCATATATTCTATTGAGGTGCAGGATATAAATCTTGATTGGCAGCTAGGTGGAGACATGTATCATACGAACTTATAAATTGTGTCGATAATTATCAAACTACACATATCAGCAAACTATTTTTCATTTTCGCTAAACTTTCCCGTGGAAATCCATGTCAAAAGTCTAGTTGTGAAGTAATTCTCTCCATGCAAGGTCAAGATTTTTCTAGCTCATTCTTGGAATGTCAATGTTTACCCAAATATGCATAGCAGCAAGCTATTTTTGTTTCTCACTAAACTTTTCCATGCAAATCCATGTAAAACAGTTAGTTGTAAAGTAATTCTCTCCTTGAAAGCTTAAGGTTTTTCTAGCCCATTCTCAGAAATTCATCCAGGTAATGGCAGCCTTCCCCACCTCATCCATGACTTCTTAACATTAACCTGTGTCCCCTTCTTACTCATTTTTTTGTTGAATACACCACCACATTTAATTATCCATGACTTTATTTTTAGTTGTTACATCACATGTATTTCTTTTGATCCTGTCATTTCTAAACTTCTTCAGTTATATTTGTTTAGTGGTTTCTTTTTATCTACGATATTTTCTCTGCTTCCCGATACTTTTGACTCTCTATTGTTCCAATGCAAAAACCATTGCTGCTTCTGTACCATCGAGAGTTCTAGATCAACATCAGCTCATCTACTGGCCTATTTCATTGTTAGTCAAATCGGTGTTTTTCCTCTAAATTGCAAATGCCAAATTTCACAAAAGAAGAAACAATTTGGATAAAATACTTTATTGGAAACCAAGTTAGATCAAATACTTGGATACTATTTAATATAATTCCAAGCAAATGCTTCTCAAGCATTTCTAGTCTCCGAGAGTGCAACTTTTCTGTCCTGCAACCATACTTGCTTTCACAGCTGCTCACGATTCTGTTACCAAGATACAATATGGATTGTAGTTAAAAGGTGAGTGTCGTTTTTGGTATTATTATTCCTTTAATATGCCATCCTTCACCAAATCATGTCACCTCACCCATCTGGCACCTCATATGTTCATTTTCTTCAATTTCTCTGTTATGTTAGCTTCTTTGTAGGAGATATAACCTATTACTGTATATTTATAGGTCTGAAGTCAAAGCTACATGTTATTTGAGGAATCTGCAACTGAAATACAGCCTATTAAAGCAGGAATTTTGTAGAAACAGGCCATTTTACTTGGATGAGTTTTTCCCCCTCTACTCAGGAGTAGACTATTTTTGAAACATTCGGACCCTTTTGCCTCAGACACCATGTGTCCACTTCAACCTGTGAACCAACACTACACACTCAACAAATATGTGCATTCATATAGGAAACATAAGCACTCCCTATAAAAGTAATGCATTCACTATAAAAAAGAATCCATATTTACCTGCACTTAAGACATACTGCTATAGCATATCCACTGGAGCCAGGGCCAAAAGCTCTGGAAAACTTAAAAAAGGTGAGCTGTTTATACAAATCTCCATTCAAAATTTCATTAGTTTGACAGAATCACTTGGAATGATAAATGATACATGCGTGCACCCATCTATGTGTATGTTTGAGTTTTAATTGTAATATTCCTGGATTACAGAATCTGAAGTCAAATCTGACATTATGGAAGCTTGGGACATTGCCACCAGCACTGATAGCATTCAGAGGCAATGTCCATCCTATTGACCCATCTTGGCACATGCTAGGCTTGGGTTATCAAGAGAAGACCGGCCTTGACAGTGTCCGAAAGGCTGCCGTGATCCATTACAATGGGCAGTGTAAGCCATGGTTGGAGATTGGCTATAAGCACCTCCAACCATTCTGGACAAAGCATGTGAACTACTCCAATGACTTCATCAGGAACTGTCATATCTTGGAGCCCAAATAAAAGACCAGAAGGCAAGGCAGGATAAAGCAGAGAGGAGTGTAGTAGGAGAGACGTAGACAAGATCAATTTTCTGCATCTAAGATCTGGACCTTCATTAAGGATGGCGATATATCGGTCCCTTCAGTGATGCTATCAAGCTCAGGAGTAGCCCCTTTGTTTCCCTTTATTAGTAATGGCTCCATTGCTGCAATGATGGGAGGTTCAGTTCATTTTGTGACATGGTGATCAGAATTAGTCGTATTGGAGGTAGTTCTTTGATGCCTACTACAAGGACATGATACCAAATTTTTGGCAGAAAGAATTCTCTCTGCATTGCTATGTGGAGCAGCAGTCTGCACAATATCTCATACAGAAGCATGGATTGGATTACCCATCCTTTTTTCCCCCATTTTGAGATCTGATAATTTATTTTCATCATTGGTCTTTTTTTATCCTGCATTCTTTTGATTTTAGAGGTTATGAAGATTATTGTTACAAAAACCCCATATAAATTTGGGGATTGTAGTATATTTCTTGCCATTCATGACTAATAAGAAATGTGCAGATAATTCTTTTGCTTAGCTTGTCTTCTCTGGCCATAAGTATCATTTGCTTCATTGCTTTCAGAGCCAATAGGCAAGGCTGTTGCAAGATTTTTCAAATCTTCTGTATATATTCCTCTTCATAGAGAAAGGTGGCTATTAAAAGACAATTCAGGTATGACATTGGTTAGGGAGAGTTAATTTCGGTTAGGAAGGGGCCAAAGTAGTTGTTCGCCTATTTCCTAATAATCAAGGCCGATAAATAGGACTGAAGTCACTAGCATGTTAAGATGGTGTGGAAATTTGTGTTTCATGTATAACTAGTTGATGACGCTCGATCATCTCTCCTGTGCATCGGGAACGGAGGCTCTCCTTCTTCACCGGATCACCTGCAAAGAAGTCCCAAGACGGAGAAGGTTTTTCGGTGGGAATCCGCCGATGCCCTAGTAAGTGACTGAGGTCACAGCAGAGAAGGAGCTCGAGAGAGCTCTTGAGAAGAGAGAGATCTCGGAAGAATTCGATTCTTTTTCTGAGAATTAGGGCATCAAGTGTGTAAACTTGCGTTATCTGGTTCTCGACGTAATTTACCCTTTTATAGGGGGTGACGCTGGCACGATCATGTGGGTCTGCATGAATCAGGGTGTCTGCTGCGCCCTTGCGCGAATCTGGGCTGGTCAGCGAGCGATGTCCCATCAGCCAGCGGGGCTATTGGGCGGCGCGTGTCTGGTGTTATCGGGCGGTGCGCATCAGAGAGGAGGTTTCTTGACCGCTGAGACCGATCTGGCGGGAACTGGGGAATCCAGTCTTATCAGGGCCGAGCCGGGCCGACCTGAGATGGCTGGGGCCGATACCGCTGGCAAGGCAGTGCCGAGGCGGGGCCGATGGATGGAATCGGAGATGCCGGGGCCAAGTCGGGCCGGCCGGGGATGGCCTTGGCCGACTCGGCAGTGCTGGAGACGCCGGGGCCGAGTCGGGCTGGCCGGGGATGGCCTTGGCTGACTCGGTGGAGCTGGAGACGCTGGGGCCGAGTCGGGCTGGCCTGGGATGGCCTTGGCCGACTCGGCGGAACAGGGGACGCCAGGGCCGAGTCGAGGCGATCAGGGATGGCCTTGGCCAACTCGGTGGAGCTGGAGACGCCGGGGCCGAGTCAGGCCGGCCGGGGATGGCCTTGGCCGACTCGGTGGAACAGGGGACACCAGGGCCGAGTCGGGCCAGCCGGGGATGGCCTTGGCCGACTCGGCGGGACAGGGGACGCCGGGGCCGAGTCGAGCCGGCCGAGGATGGCCTTGGCCGACTCGGCGGAGCTGGAGACGCCGGGGCCGAGTCAGGTCGGCCGGGTGGCCTTGGCCGACTCGGCGGAGCTGGAGATGCCGGGGCCGAGTCGGGCTGGCCTGGATGGCCTTGGCCGACTCGGCGGGACTGGAGATGCCGGCCGCCTGGCTTGGAGAGGTCGGGGCCGGCTGGGAACGTGCCGGAACCGCCTGGCTTGGAGAGGCAGGGGCCGGCTGGGAACGTGCCACGGTCGCCTGGCTTAGAGAGGTAGGGGCCAGCTGGGAACGTGCCGGGGCCGCCTGGCTTGGAGACGCCGGGGCCGGCTGGGAACGTGCCGGGTCGCCTGGCTTGGAGAGGCCGGGGCCGGCTGGGAACGTGCCGGGACCGCATGGCTTGGAGAGGCCGGGGCCGGCCGGGAACATGCCGGGGCCGCCTGGCTTGGAGAGGCAGGGGCCGGCCGGGGATGTGCCGGGGCCGCCTGGCTTGGAGAGGTCGGGGCCGACTGGAACGTGCTGGGGCCGCCTGGGTTGGAGAGGCAGGGGCCGGTTGGGAACGTGCCGGGGCCGCCTGGCTTGGAGAGGCAAACGTGCCGGGGCCGCCTGGCTTGGAGACGCCGTGGCCGGCTAGGAACGTGCCGGACCGCCTGGCTTGGAGAGGCCGGGGCCGGCTGGGAACGTGCCGGGGCCGCCTGGCTTGGAGAGGCCAGGGCTGGCTGGGAACGTGCCGGGGCCGCCTGGCTAGGAGAGGTCGGGGCGGCTAGGAACCGGGGCCGTAGGGTGTCGGCCTTTGGGGCCATCGGGTGTCGGCCTTTGGCGCCGTCGGTCTTGAGCTGTCGGTCTTGGAGGTGTCGGCCATTGGGGCCGTCGGGTGTCGGCCTTTGGGGCCGTCGGTCTTGAGGGCCGGCTGGGAACGTGCCGGGGCCGCCTGGCTAGGAGAGGCCGGAGCCGGCTAGGAACCGGAGCCGTAGGGTGTCGGCCTTTGGGGCCGTCGGTCTTGAGCTGTCGGTCTTGGAGGTGTCGGCCATTGGGCCGTCGGGTGTCGGCCTTTGAGGCCGTCCGAAAAATTTTATTTTTCATGGGATCAACTGGCCCCATCACTAGTTTTGATGTAACACTATCTAAATATTAAGGAATCAAAGCCATCCAGTGTGGATCATGTGATGAGAAAAGTAGCACACTAATTCATGATGATAAATTGATGCAATCTTAGGATAATCCTATAAGGAGAAGCAGCAATATAAATAGGAAAGAAATTTGATGCATGAAAAGATAAGACCTCACCTAAAAAGATAAGCGACAATGGATGTAGAAGTAGATATATCAATAAGAATGGTGTATTCTTTGTTTTAAGTTCCGACATTCTTGTCAAATTAAAGATTTAAGTCCAATCAAATCCAAACATAAATATTAAATCAACTTATGGTTAATCTTAAAAGAGTTTGTTTGTAATATTCTTGAGTTCATTTAGACCAAAATAATCTTAAAATCATTTACAATAATCTAAAATTTTATTAAAAAATCTAACTAAAAAATATTATTTAAGTTATTTGATCCTATACGAGGACTTAAGATCCATTGGATGCGAAATCACTGTAGGACTAAATGCATTTGGCACGACTCTCACATCAAATCCCGTTCTTATGTGGAACTAGATTGTCAGGAATATCAAACACAGCACAAGAACCAGTTTGGAGAGAAAATTTAGGTGGGAGAATTTAGAACAACCTTGTTTTAAATACATCCCAGAAAATCTATCGCGCTTCCTCAAATACCAATGCTTCAAGCTTGAGTTTCTCTCTCCTCCGTAGCCGAACGTAAGTTTACCATTTAAATATAAATCCCAAATTTACATTAAATTAAGTTCTTTTATGTCAACACGTGTTTAGATTAAGGCTCGCGGCACGCTCCTTTTGGAGGTTATCTGAAAGTCAACGGATTTATCCCAAATAAAGCTTAGTTGTCCCCTTCGAGCCAGTGGATATAATTTCACATCAACTTTAGTTGACATCATCCAGCTAGCAATTCACATCAACTTTTTTCAAGCCAAAGCTACCGGGATGCTTGTGATGATGATCTCCCAACAGCCGGTATCTTGGCTTGTGCTTCAATCTTACCATATAATCTCAAAAGCCTATCAAAACCTGGTAGGCACTGCAGCTGCTATCACACGTTCTTATCCTTACGAGACTGAAGATTTATAATCAAATTCAATCGAATCTAATTACAAACACCTAAAGCTTGTCAACAGTGTTTCTTAATCCACGTGAACCAATGAATTGAATTTGTTCTGATCCGATACATATCAAAAGGCATTTTTGTTTTTCATTATTTAAACAACCAAGGTCCAAAAGGAAGTATACATAAAGATCACTGTCCTAGTAGAAAACTCACTCTATTGAAGCAAAATGAAATAAACAATAGGCTACGCACTGGAAATCTATAATGCGTTTTATTCTTTCAAGTCAAAAACATTTGGGACCTGTTTGGTCCCATGACAAAGCTATTGTATAAATATAATAGGACAGTAGAAATCAGCTAATACATGCAACTGAAGCATGGTATTAGCTCGATCTGTAAACAGTTAGTCATGCACAAGCTTTGGCCTCAAATTTTGGGAAGACCACAAAGGCAATGGACAAGGGAGCTATTGATATAGGTGAGTTGGCTGCAGCATATACAGGGTTCAAAGATGGAATGTCTCCATTTTTAGTAAGCTCCAAAGGAGTCCCGTTAAGCAGCACAGTTCGGCTTAGAGGTTTCCCATCCTTTGCCGTTAGATGGTACTCCTCTCTCTTTTCTGACTCATCTGATGCTCTCCTTCCAACCCAAGAAACTGTCCTTTTAAGGCCATGAACAAAAGAGCCATCCCTTTGAATGCCTCCTCCCTCGGCAAGATCAACATTAATGTCATTTCGGACAGTGATGGTGAACACTGTGGATTTGCTTAGGTTTATTAGCATCAGGGAAACACCGGCCTGCAAAGAGAGAGCATTATGAGAAAATGCACTGTTCACTAGTCTTGACACACAGACTTAAAGCCCTTGACAGATTCAACTCAAAAACATTATTGTGATAATAGTTCAAGGTGACCATGTATAACCAAAAACATAAAATGCATGTTCATTTCTCAGATTGATATAAAAAATATAGGAAAGTATCTTTTTCTTCTACATTAAACATAACTGTTCAGTGGCAGAATTTAGAAGGTTGCTCAATGGTTAGAAATATGATTTCAGAATTTTAGTGGTTATTCAATGGTTATAAATGTAACTTCAGGCTTTTTAATAAGATAAATGTGGATTTAATATTTTAGTTGTTGAGGCATCATTTCCTTCCAAATGTGACAACACATGTAAGCTGATTCAATTTGATCATTGAGCCGTCTCCACTGGAGACCAGTGTGACAAAAACTAATTATGTGCTTCCATTTTTGGGAGAACACTGTAACAGATAGCAATATAAAGGCCTACAGGAAATGAAAGCAGGGAACATGATGAGATAACAAGAGCATACATTTTTTTTCCTGCAATGAGCATACGCCCGTAAATATGGAGAGCCACTGAGATCAATGGAAAGAACACCGTTCCCCATGAGCCGATGCCACAAGAGTGCACTAGTTAGAAAAACAAGTGGGAGATCAGAGGCTTAAACATGTTTTTCTGAATCACATAAAAGATTAATAGACTACATATGGTTTAAAACTTTAAATGGCCTAACCCGTAGTAATCAGGATTCGGTATGAAAGTTTTTGTGTCAAGGAGTCCATAGTTTCCACCAATCAAAGTTTGTCTACAATACACCTTAGTGTTATACTTTGAAGCCATACCAAGTTGATCTAGATACCTGAATTCATGTCATGTAGATTAGATTAATATTTGCAATGCATTCCAATAATTCAGTGGAAACTTTCAGCTTAACCTGAGGGCTATATGAGTAAAAATGGAAGAAGTACTACCAAAAGCTGTCTAAAAAAGTGTTGGACACAAGACGGCTGCCACTGTTGTATGCACCACCAGCTTCACCAACCCAAGCAGAAGCCCATGGTCCATGTCCCTTTATGGTAAGTTGGAGATTTCTGAATGTATCAGCTGCGCCATCTAAATAGTGTGGATCTGTAATTCTACTTACGATACGGCGATCATCACCTGAAGTTCAAGTTAAAATAATTAGTTAGCACCAAAAAAAAGTTGAAATAATTGGTTATCTTCCACTATGGGTTCACATATCAGAGTTCACATATCAAAACTAAGTATAAGCATATTTCATTTCTTGTTGAGCAGAATGGTGACATAATCACTGCCATTTCATTGAGTTAGATGAAAACCACAAAAAGAAAAAGAAAAAACAGAACAGGAAGCCATAAACATTAGCAGGCTCCCCAGCCCAGCAGACAGCATGGATGGACTACAGAAGAGAGAAACCAAAATACAAAGGCACTACGTAGAAAATCCCCCAACACAACATAGAGAAGAAAAGCCACCTACAAAAAGCTACAGAAAATAAGCAGAAGCTATGAGCTCCCAGGAGCCATGCCAGATTAAGGCAACTAAATGCCAAGCCCAATCAATGATAAATTTTAGAACAACACATTGTGCGGTTGTTCACCTGATTTGCAAAATATTATGTTAATGTGCTGGAGTGAATTAATGAAGTTCTTGAATATGGTAGGAGTTTTCTATACAGTGGTCACATTCTTTTGTAATCAATATTAATGATAAATAAACAAAGGCTGCAAAAAAAGTGCAGTCTCATGTAGGCCCCAAAAAGAAAAGAAAAATGACTCCAAAAACCTGCAACTTGGTTGCAACAACTGCAGTACATTTTTAATAGGTAAAGGTTTCAGAAAGAAAATGTAAAATAGAACAAAAAGGAAAATAGATGAATTGTCTTTTGATTCTTTTGCAAAAGCAATTATGATGTATAGCATGTCAGATTTAAAATAGAGATATTACAAGTAGCTCGAGTGCACCACACTCACCTCCACCTAGGTTATATATATGATGTGTTAAGGCATTGAGAACTCCTGACCCTGAAACTCGAAGAAGATTAGCAAACCATTGCTGATCAAAGAATCCTCCAGGTGCAATGAGCAGTGGCTTTGACTTAGAATCCTTGTATAACTCATTAAGTATGGCTTTGAGGCGAACAAGATCCTTTCCATATTGTTCAACACCAACACTTGCTTGAACTCCACGTCCACTCAATTCATTTCCTGATTTACAATGGATGCATTATGATTTGCTGAAATAGATTGAGAAGGAAAAGAGTTAAGTTGGAAACATGCATTACCAAATTCCCATGAATCAACTGGATAATTCTTAGAAATTGTATATTCTATGAAATCACGAGCATTACTGGAGTTCCAGTCACCTCCCCAGACATTATTGCGTATACGATGTCTTCCATGTAGTGCATTGAGACCAAAAGTCACAATTGCTCTGAATCATTACATAAGGTATTAGTCAGATCAGCATTTTAGTGGCTGCATGGTGTTTCTCATGGCAGTACAAATCTTCTGATGGATAATTTTTTAAAATATTAAAAACTTAGAAGAGATTGCATAAATATTATGATGACCTCCTTACAAATGAAAAACTCAATGTTTGAAATTTGTTCAATAATTTGCTGCAAATTGATCCCAGAGCTACTTGAGTAACAAAATTAATTGTTATAATTGCAAAGCAGTGAGATTTATGGTAATCTATGGGTTCTTCAAGCTAGTTAATATATCTAGGAAAGTAACCAATACTCTCAGTTGATGGATTGATTTCCTCATGACAATAGCAAGAATTTCATTATCATCAAAACTAAAATTGAATAGCAATGAAGCTCTTGAATCAGCAAGTTGTCCAAGTACCTAATTCAAAAGTAAGTTTAATGCCATATATAATTTCAATTATTTCAGGAAAAAAAAAAGGACTAACGACTTGTCTATGACAAATCTGGTCTCCAGATGCACTAGTATAAGTAAGCAGCATCTTCACCTAAGAAGACAAGCTATCTAATAGTTATGTACCAAGGAATACCGATACCATGTTCATGCAATACATTGTCATAGATTATGAGTTTTTCTTGGTGTCAACAATCAAAATTATCAACCATGTTCAACTAAATTACATAAAGTAACAGACAACAAGAGGAGAAATAGAAGTTCTAAACCAGCCTTACCCTGTCTTCTGGAATAAAAAATTAAGCTTGTCCCACCTTTCCATGCTTAAACAACCCTCAGAAAATCCAAACAAACCACCAGCAGTCTTTTTGAATGGAAGGCATCGACCACCAAAATTTGGGACGCCATACATCACTTGGTCTTGCAAAGAGCCTCCAACTCTTATCCGCAGGGGATTGAAGGCTGGAATTTACAGATGAACCACAAAATAGTTTTAGAGACATAAAATGCAATGGCAATTTTATAGTAAAAAAAAATTAAGCAAAATAGAAATTGCTGTGATGTAACCAGTTCACAACCCCAACAAGGCTTGAATCATCAAAAGACATTGGAGTACAGGCATCATAGTCAAAATTAGCATAGAGTCTAAGCACCATCAAAATTGTTTTAATGGCTGAAGCTTGTGACAATCCCTCTAGGTAATTGGAGCAATATTGTTCAAACAACTGAAATTCTTGAACCAGTCTCTTTTTCTTTTGTCTTGGGCAAATGCCTTCCTAAATACTATTTGTAATATAATTGGAATGCTCATTTACAAATTTTACAATTTATTCATGAATTATTTAAGAATCACCTACTGATTACATCCTAATGATGCTCTATTTTTTCAATGGCGGTGTTGCTAGTGTCTATCATTCTCGTCTTTGTCATTCTTATTTAACTATGAAATAATACATGTATATATCAAATTTCTTTTTCCATTTTTGTTATTTTGTCCTAAGTGTTGGTTATCCAAATTCTTTCAAAGTGCAAATTTGAACCCTTTTCACAAATGAGGCTCTACCTATAGCTGAACTATTTCTGATACCGAACTTTGATGAAGCATCTAGGTGATATAAACCGGAGAAATTCATTGTCACCATTCTAAAAGGGAGTTAGTAATTTAGGTGATCACAGTGGCGTGGGGGTGGAGATGATAATGATGATGATGATGTGACTAAAAGAATTTGGATTTATGGGCAGATACATAAAACTAAATCTAACACTAACAAATTATTGAACAAATCCAACATACCTTGAATGGCTTTGGCTAAGAAAGGATGGGATAAGTCCTGAATCCAGAAAAAAAAAAGAGATAGCATCAATTTTTGTTATAGTTTCCAAAATGGTTGGTTCAAATTGTTAAAGAATGCAGAAATACCAAATGGTGCTGACACTGGTAGCATATTGGGAGACAACAAGACTTGATCCAGCGGGTTACCACCACATTTCTAAAAGATAAAAAGGAAAAAATGGCAGACTTACCAAATTTAAAATAGAAGATTGTCCCCATGGACACTGATTATAATTACACTTCTCAGGAGGCCACCAATCAAGAGTCCCACATACAAAATTACCATCAGTTTCAGCTACTGTAGCTGACCCCTTGACTATAACAGTTACATCCGTGGATGCTTCAGCAAAAATACCAGGAAGAGCATAGAGAACCAGAAACAACAGAAGAAGAAAACTCATGGCTTTAGCTCTGATATTTTGATGTTTAATAAGTAACCTAAAGCAAAAAAGAGCAGGAAAAAAGGTTAAACATCTTATTCAAGCATGGCTACAAAATAGAAGAGCAAAATAATAGTGTTTATCATATTGACAATTTTCCTTGAGAAAAGAAAAACAGACCACAAATTTTTTGTAGACCATGAACAAAGATTGTTCTGGAATCTTTGCTTCAGATTTCAGACAGATCAGAAATAAGAGAGAATCTGCCTGGAGTATGTCTGAAGTTATGGATTTTCTTCACCAGTAAAAGGGCGACCTCTTTTATTTCTTTTCATTCAAGTCGGTCTAAGAAGGTGTAGAAGAAAAGCTACAGATATAACAAGGCAGCATAACTTTGTAAATCAGACAACAAAGTTTTATGGACAAAATTGCAATTGACCAATACAAACTGAAAACAGGTGTGCATCTTCCTAAAACTCTCTCCACCTGAACATATTTTAACTAAGAATTTAGATTTCTTAGAAGTTTCAAGGGAGCAAAAAAGGAAAAAAAAAGGAGAAAAAAAGAATGAAAGAAAGAAAGAAGAAAATTTAATTAGGTCTAACATCTAAACTGGAAATAAAGAGTAACTAATGTCAGAAAGCTTAGAGCTGTTTGGCATCAATTTTATTTCTTTTTTTATCTTGAAAAATAAAATAATGGAAAGTAAGAAACATGTTTGGGATGATTATTTTTATTTTGCTATTTTAAAGTCATTCTTATTTTAAAAAAAACAAAAACTAAGAAACCTTACATTCAATATTTTCTTAAAAAATAATTCATTTTTACTACTTTCATTAATATCATTTACATCATCACTATTATTGCCTTCACTATTATGATTATCATTGGTACGGCTATCATCATCACTGCTACAATCATCCTCATCGTCGCTATGACTACCTTTACACCACTTCTGCCATTATTATCTCCCTGCCATACTGTTGATTTCTCCACCATCATCGGTTTTGCTGCCACTCACAGCCATTGTTGCTTCCATGACACCACCATTGTCACCAGTATAGCTTTCCATATCTTTAGCGTCCTCGCCACCATCGCCATCATTGTCAACACCATGGCCATTGCTACCATTATCCCTTCACCACCAAGGTAGTCATCTCTGCTATACCATTGCCACAACCATAAACAACACAATCGCTGCCTCCATCTCTGCTACCACCGTTGTATTTATCTTTTTAAAAATTTAACTATACGAAACATGTTTATATCTTTAGAAAAGCAGAAAAACAAAAATATATATTTTTAAATTCTTGAAGATATAAAAAAATGAAAGCGATTGGCATTTGATGCACCAATAAAAGAACCGGGACGAATATCTAACAGGAAGTAAGCTCAGAGCTGCAAGCACAAAAAAGGATGAACCAATCTAATCATCCTAAAATATAAAATAAATTCTAAACTAAAACATGAAGATAAATAGAGAAGAATGGGAGTTCCATCTGAAATCCAGGCATCAAAAAACACAAAGAAAATAAACAAACAGGGGGAAAAAAAATTAACATCAAATAAATTTCTTCTCTGATCTGAACTGCTTTCATTCACCAAATATCACAGTACAGGAAGCACGCAAAAACAAGAACAAAAGAAGCAAGTCTGCATGAAATCTAAAAAGAACTAATATTGCAAGTTGAACTAAAGGATAAAAACAATGAAAGGAAAACTTAGCCGATACCAGACCTCTAAACTCGCGGATAATGGCGACAAAGGAAGCACTTTTCCCAGGTTTTAGAGGCTATTCTCACAGCAGCTTTACGCAAAAACCCGGCCTTCTCCCTCGATCTGAGCTTCTACTCCCCTTCTTCCCACTCTCTCCGAGCAGAGAAATCGTCGCAGGAATAATGGATCTTCGAAGATTTGTTTACTGGGGTCGAGATTCGATCAATACGGCCATGGCTTGAAGCTTTTCACCCCTGGTCCCCCCGCACGCAGAGCAATGGCTTTCCCAATAATTGAAAAGGCGTTGTGTTATCTTGATACAATGGACCATGATAAAATATAGCAAATGGTTGGCGCTTGCCTTCAAGACTTCGCCGCCAGCCTCAATCAATCTCATTATCCCTCCGGTGAGCGGTCAATCTCATCGTTTACAAATGTGATTTGATGGCTCAGCTTTCCCACCCCTTAGAAATTTTAACTTCATCTTTACTAATTATTACATGGAATCTTATCTCCAATTTAGTCCATTTGTTGATGACCTGAGGTTAGATCCCATCGTTAGATACTGTTCGGTTGGACGGCCATGGAGATATAGCTGACCAAAAGGGGAGAAAAGTGGGCAATTTTGTGACTTACCATTGGAGACATGACATTTTGAAGGTTGAATTTTGTGTCTTATTGTGATCCAAAAAAAAAAAAAAAAATTTCAAAGTTCTGACCATGACCCCACCTCTGTATTCTTTCCTTTCAAAACAGGTTGGCGGACATGGCAGCATTAAAAGTGGTCAGATTCTCCTCCCCAGGTCTCACCTGCCTTGCCTAGCTTCTACTCTCATTTTGGATGGAGACATCCATGGAAGTTGACTTGGTCCATCACCTTCTACACATCTGATTGATTTAAATTTTTCTCTAAAGAAGTTTTCAAAAGCAATAATAGACCTCTTTTGCGAATTAATCATGAGAATTATTTATGACCTCATCTTCTTTGCTAATTAGTTGTAACTTATTTTGTAGTTGTTTATAGTTGTATATCTGCTGTTAAATAGTTAATAGGCAAAGTATACTTTTAATCCTTAATTTTTTTAAAAAAAAATTTCAGTTTAATCCTTATAATATGAAAAAAAATTTAAGCATCTTGAATTACTGTTTTTGATTCACTTTGTTCCCTACTATTAAAAAAAAAAAAGTAATTGATTCTTTTGCTGACATGGTAGGCCAATGCGGCAAAAAAAAGCTTAGTTGGCATCTTGTTAGTAGTGTTGTCACATAGCAACAGCATGAAAGGCTCTAGCTTGAACTGCAATGAGAAACAGAATCATAGTTAGAAGTTGAGGCTCTGCATTCACTTGAGGTAAAGAATGCACTTCTAAAGATAGCCAACAATGATTTTGGGGTAGTATTCATCTAAATTATTTACTCATATGAGTGCATTATTTGCAATTTGATGAAAGTAAAAGAAACTGCTTTGTATCTTCTTTTTCTTCTTTTTTTTTTTTAATATGACATTTCATTTAAAAAAAAGGGCATACGAGAGTTTTAGACTGAGTTGTTTCTTTGGCATAGAAAATTGGTATTTCATCCCCTATCTCATGACATAAATAGCTTTATGCTTCCAATAATTCAATTCTCATAAATAGCCTTTAAATTTTATACATAGGCTATTAGTATTAATTATGATTTTATGTCAAGTGGAATATTAGACATCGCTAAAGTATAAGGATGGAATTTGCAGACTCTTCGAGCCCAGAGGCTTGTTATTGAGGGAGACTCTATGACTGTCATTCAGTGGATACGAAAAGAGAAAGCTCCTGATGTATCCACCAATCCGATCTTAACAGATATTTGGACTATGCTTCAGAACTTGGATACTGCCCAGATTTATCATGTATTCCGTGAAGCCAACACGGCTGCTGACTGAGCAGCGACGGCCATGGCTCAGCATGTAGGATATAGGATATGGACGATGGGTGAACCATGTCCTCCTGTGTTATTTCAAATTTTGCAATCTGATGTATCTGGGCTGACTCATACTAGACTAGCATGATCGCCCGTCTTTATCAAAAAAAAAAAAAAAAAAACGGATGGAATTGTTTTATTATCATCTCAGCATCCAATGCATCTTGAAATATTCTCTATTCCAAGTACCAAAGTACCAAAATGGAACAAGATGAAAGTATATCTTATTTCAAATCATATTTGCATTAAATATAAGGCATTGACATCATGCCATAAAAGATATTAGCTATCAAATAAGTTTTAATTAACATTAGTCTCAAAAATTTAAGAAAAACATTCATATAGGAAGGCTCCAACATGACAAGTTTTCTGGATTTCTTTTCCTCCGCAGACTATTCTACCCAACTTGTTCCCTAATTTTGGACTTGGCAAAGGGAGGAGGGCAGGAAATCAAGCCTGTCCAAAGGCCTTATTCAAACCAAGTAACCAACCAAGTCCCCCACATTGTCTTCTTCTCTTTGACATCACCGGTCAATGCAGGCAAGAATGACAATATAAACCTATTCGTGACCGGGTTTGACTTGGAAAATTCAAATTTCTGGCCGCCGGTTTTAGCAAAAGTCTAATGCCATCAGCATCCAGGCCCTCAATCTGACCCGTTCAACATGGATGCATGAATGCACGAATGCATCCCACATCCAGATTTGCACTCACGCTTGAATGATGTAGCCTTCCACATGCATGAATATGATGTTAGTGGGATCGGATGACGACAATTAGGATGGTGGACTTCTCGACATTTTAAGGATGTGATGAGACTTGCATGGATGTGAAATTTCGTTCCACATCCATATGTATGTATGTGTGGTTAAAGAACACAATCATATAACGTACTCGAAGTCTTCAAAGAAAAATTGAAATAAAAGAAAAGGCCGGAGCACGGTTTGGACTTTGGGATCTGCGAAGATGCATTGATGTTTCCTCTGTACGGTTTATATCTCGTCACAATATTTCAAGCGTGCTTCCAAGAACATGACTTTTTCTAGCAGGCCCCCGAGACACGTTTTGACCGTGTTTCGGACGACCTGACGCATTGAAAGATTTATAATGAAAAGTCTTTGTACATCGTCAGCTTACTCATAAATTTTGCATCGCTGATATATAAATTCATGCACGAACGAATCAATACAAACTATGTTGCATCAGAGGAGCTATGCATAAAAACTTTTTTGAGTTATAATTATTGAAGCAGTGGAGAAAGTTGCCTTGTGCTGTAAGGCGTTCAAATATTTATTATTATTATTATTATTATTATTATTATTATTATTATTATTATTATTGTTATTAAAAATAATTATAATTTAAACCTCAAATATGGATAAGTTTCTGATTAAATCTTAATAAAATATTAAAAAAAAGGCTTACCCTTTATAATGTATATTATAATAAGCCCTATGTCTATCGCTTCTCTTAGTTATGTAGTTGAAAGCATGTGGGGCTATTACATGAGGTGCATGACATCTATTTGAGCTAAAAATGGCAATGGCTCAAAGCGGTCTCTATCGATCCTCATACTTGTTAGAGAAAATCTTTTATTCCTGTTAAGCCATTATAGTTAACGAAATGGGGACAGAGATACCCAACCGAGTAAATGGGTACCCACTATATATCCTTTTGATCATTTACATAAAAAAATAAAATTATTTTATTAAATTTATAATTTATTAAAAGCTTTAAAAAATACTAATAAAAAATTCTGGTTTTGATGTTTAGTGTTGTTGACCCTGGATTAATTTTGATGCTTACAAAATAATTAAGTAAAGACTAATTATATTTATTAAGCTTGTTGCAGGGAAGTTCAAATGCTTTACAAGTAAGTATCTTCATACAAATTTTTTAAGGAAGTATACTTCATTTTATTTTGCCATCTGATTGCTATTAAATGAATATCTTTAGCCATGGCCGTTCTATTGGCTTCGGAGTTAGCTAATTAACTAGTTTGCTCTTCCATCTAGCTAGTCGGCACATCAATTAGCTAACTATCAAATTGTTTCTGTGGCTTGGCCGAACGATTGTTCATTTGAGCTAACTGGTTAGCTAGCTTGTTCCGTCGTTAGCTAGCTAGAGTTCCATTTTAGCTAGTTATGGTGCTTGTTACAGTTCCTAGCCGAGCCTTGTCATTTTTTGAGCTAGCTGATTTCATTTTAGTTAACTATGTTTTTGAATGCTTCTGTGCTGGCCGAATGCTTTGGGTATCAGTTAGCTGATTAGCTAACTTGACTTCCCTGTTAGCTAGCTGGCTTGCCTTTTAGTTAACTATTATTTCCTGATTCTTCACTTGGCCGAACGCCCCTCTTTTTTAGCTAACTGATAAGCTAGCTGATGGTTTTCTTAGCTAGCTAGCATACCCTGTTAATTAACTACTTTGCTTTGGAGCTAACTGGTTTTCTTTCTTAGCTAACTATTTTTCACAGGAACTTCAAGCCGAGCGGATGTTATTTTCAATTAGCTGGAGAGCTAACTTCCACCTCTCAAGCCGTTTTGAATACATTTTGTACTTAACTAAAGAGCTAGCTACCTTTTGGTTTAGTTAGCTGGAAAGTTAGCTGCTTCTCCTTGGGCGTGTGATTGCTTTTCCTTAGTTAGCTAGTAAGCTAACTATCCTGGCCGAACGCCTTCTTGTTTTTGAGTTTAGTTAGCTGGGGAGCTAACTATCTGTTGGCTAGTTAGCTAAAGAGCTAACTACCCACTCCTCTGATGGTTAAAACTGAGCACCTCTTTTCCATAGTTAGCTGGGGAGCTAGCTACCATTTCTTGGCCTCTCTTCATAGCCGTGTAGATTGCTTGTTAAGTTAGCTGAAGAGCTAACTATCTTTTGGCTTGGTTAGCTAATAGCTAACTACTTGTTCTTTACTTTATCTCCTAGCCGCATGCTTTGCTTATTAGTTAGCTGGGAAGCTAACTAGCTAATGCTTTAGTTGCCTAAGGAGTTACCTGACCCTCTCCTGGATGGTTATTTTTGCCATGCGATTTCAAGTGAGCTAGCTGGATAGCTAGCTGGGACTCTTGCTTCCTTCATGGCTGATCGACTTCATGACTTCAGCTACCTGGAATTAATTCCAGTCAGCTACCTCTCAAGCTTTTGAGCGTGCTCTCTTTCTCTCCCTCTCTATTTTCTTTTCTATTTTCAGCTATATTAACTTTTGATCTTTTGAATTATGGCTGAGATCTTCCTTCCTCTAATGGAGTCATGCATTCAATGCTTAAGGGAAATAATCTCAACAGTTATCTTTTCTTCCCATTTTTCTTTCCATTTGTTCCTAATGTATCTAACGGATATTTTTTTAATGGATTGTTATAAATAGCTAGGATTAGAAGCACAACATGACAAATCTGAAAAAGAGAAATACAAGAGAAAGAAATCAAAGAAAAAGAGCTTTTATTGCATATTTTCGGAGTGGTTGAAAGCAAGTTGTTGTGCATTCAAAGATCATTCATTGCTCAAAAGTCATCCAGATCCATTAAAGTCCTCAAGCAATCAAGACTTCAGCTACCTCGACGGTGTTCATTTATTGCTGAGGATATTGCTTCAAATTTATAAAGTATATCTTGAATATTTGCTCATTGTAGGAGCTTCTCATTCTTATATTCTTTGAAATTTTGTAAAAGGGTTAGAGTTAACCCTTTGGTTCTTGTTGGCTACCTTGTGCCGTTAAACAAGAGGACTAGCCTGATAAGGCTAGGGGTTTGGCTGCCTTGTGCCGTATAAACAAGAGGGCTAGCTGGGGAAGGCTAGAGGTTGTAATTGTTATGATACGATTAGTGGAATTCCCAAAGGTTTTGAGGAGTGGATGTAGGTGCTGAGTTTGGCACCGAACCACTATTATTCTGTGTTTGTGGTTGTTTGATTCTCTGTTATTATTATTCTGTGCACTTCACTACACCGCTGCGAATCAAATTTAAATTAGTGTTAAAGCACATACCTGCATAGTAATTAATTTTTAATTACCCAATTCACCCCCCTCTTGGGTTGCTACATCTGGGCAACAAGTGGTATCAGAGCAGAGTGCTCTTGATTCCTATAGCTTTAATTAGCTTGGAGCCAAAGATCAGTAGTAATCCAAATGGGTTCTATATTGACTGAAGAACAATCAACTAATAGATCACCTTTGTTCAATGGAACAAATTACACATATTGGAAAGCACGAATGAAAATTTTCATTCAAGCACTAGATTATGATTTATGGGGAATCATAATTAATGGACCACACACCCACTGTTGTGATTGATAATATTAATATTGCAAAATCTGAATCTGAATGGGATGAGCAAGATAAGAAACTAGCTCAATTAAATGCAAAGGCTATGAATGTTCTTTATTGTTCTCTTGATGCAAATGAGTTTAATCGCACTTGCATGTCTGCTAAGGAAATCTGGGATAGACTTGAAGCCACCCATGAGGGTACAAATCAAGTTAAGGAATCCAAAATAAATATGCTTGTTCATAAGTATGAATTATTTAAGATGGATTCTGCTGAGAATATCACTGATATGTTTACAAGATTTACTGATATTATTAATGAGCTGAAAAGTCTTGGAAAATCTTATGCTAACAGTGATCTTGTTAGAAAAATCTTAAGATCTTTACCTAGGTCATGGGAAGCCAAAGTCACTATAATACAAGAAGCAAAAGATCTTAACACTTTATCACTTGAAGAGTTGGTCGGTTCTTTGATGACTCATGAGCTTCAGCAACGACAACACATTGATGAAGATGATTCAAAGAAGAAAAGGACCATGGCATTAAAGAGTGCAACTCAAGATGATGAAAGTTAGAAAACCACAACTGACAGTGAGAAAGATAATGAAATGACACTTATCACAAGGAAATTCAAAAAGTTCATGAAAAGAAAGAAGTTTGGAAAAAAAAAACATTTTGTCAAAGGAGACCATAGCAAAGATAAGGAAAAGAGTGAATCTCTTACATGCTATGAGTGCAAAAAGCCTGGACATATCAGACCAGAATGTCCATTATTAAAGAAAGGATCTAAAAGAGTAAAAAGAAAGCAATGATGGCTATATGGAGCGATAGTGAGGCTACAAGTTCAGAAGATGAAGAGAAAACTGAAGTTACCAACGTTTGTTTCGTGGCTGATAATGATGAGGTAAGCCCTAACATTTTAAATGACTTTACCTTTTAATGAATTACAAGGTGCATTTTATGAACTTATTGATGATTTTACAAATTTAAGTTCAAAGAACAAAGATTTGAAAAACGAAATTAAAAATCTAATTCTTGAAAAAGAAAGAATTTCAAAAGACAATGAAATATTGCTATAGGAAAACCAAGATTTGAAAAATGAAGTAAATAGATTAAAACTAATTATTGATAGATTTACTTTGAGCTCAAAAAAATTAGAAATGATTTTAAATAGTCAAAGAGCTGTTCATAATAGAGCTGGTCTTGGATACAATCTTTAAGAAAATAAAATCACTAAAAAATATTTTGTGCATGCTGATGATTCTATCAAAATTACATGTTTTAAATGTAAAAATTAGGACATAAAGCTTATACTTGTCAACACAAAGGTAAGAAAAATATGGGTTCCGAAAGGAACAATATTTGACTAACCATGAAGGACCCAAGAAAGCTTGGGTACCTAAACATAAAGTTTGATTTCATGCAGGAATGTCTTGTGGCCAAGAGATCAAAGAGAAAGTGGTATCTTGATAGTGGCTGCTCAAGACATATGACGGGTGACAAAGAAGAATTCATCACCCTTGAAGAAAAGAAAGGAGGAGTTGTTACATTTGCGACAATGGCAAAGGCCAAATCTTGGGGTTTGGTAAAAATTCAATAACTCCCTCCACATATATTGAAAATGTACTTTATGTTGATGGTTAAAGCATAACTTAATTAGTATAAGCCAATTATGTGACAAAGGTTTTAAAGTTCATTTGAATCTTCTATATGCACAGTAAAATCCCTAATGAAAATTGTTTTTTGGAAAGAAATGGCAATGTATACTTGATTGACTTAGACAATTTGTCTACTAAATAATCATTGCTAGTTGCTAATAATGCTAATATGAATGAGATTGGTTGGTTGTGGCATCGAAGATTAGGTCATGCAAGCACACACCTATTTCAAAACTAATTAGAATGGATTTAGTAAAAGGTCTACCTAAAATAGATTTTTGAAAATAAAAATATGTGATGCATGTAGTTTGGAAAACAAACGAGAAGTTCTTTTAAATCTAAAAATGTTGTTTCAACTTCTAGGCCATTAGAGCTACTTCACATGGACCTTTTTGGACCAACTAGAACCACAAGTCTAGGAGGAAAGAAATATGGTCTTTGTTGTAGATGATTACTCTAGATTCACTTGGGTAATTTTTAGCTCACAAAGATGAGCTTTCTCGATATTCCTGAAATTCTTCAAGAAAGTAAATGAGAAAAACACTACCATAGTGTCTCTAGAAGTGATCATGGAACTGAATTTGAAAATCATTTTTTGAAAGTTTTTGCAATGAAAATGGTATTAATCATAATTTTTCTGCACCAAGAACCCCTCAACAAAATGGAGTAGTTGAAAGAAAAATAGGACTTTAGAAGACATGGCCCGTACCATGCTATGTGAAAGTAAACTCCCGAAATACTTTTGGGCGGAAGCTATTAACACAGCATGTTACATCCTAAATAGAGCATTAATAAGACCTATTTTAAAGAAAACACCTTATGAATTATGGCATGATAGAAAACCCAACATTAAATATTTTCATGCATTTGGTTGTAAATGTTTTGTTCACAATAATGGTAAAAATAATTAGGCAAATTTGATGCTAAATCTGATGAAGGAATATTTCTTAGGATTCTCATAGTAAAGCATATAGAGTATTTAACAAGAAAACTTTAGTTGTTGAAGAATCCATTCATGTAGTTTTGATGAAATCTTTGCAACTCGTTCCGAAAAGGATGATGAAGAAGATATAAATGATGAGATGATCTTGAAGAAATAAAATATTGAAATCATGAGCAGATACATAAAGATAAATTCACCTAAGGATGATGATACTGAACACTCACATAATGATATGGATCTAGGATTGGAGATATGCTTATAGTCACCCTAAGGAATTGATTATAGGTGATCCATCTCAAGGAATAAGAACTAGATCATCATGAGAAATATTAGTAATCATCTTGCATTTGTATCACAAATTGAACCTAAAACTATTGAAGAAGCTGAAAAAGATAATAATTGGATGTTAGCAATGCAAGAAGAATTAATCAATTTACTAGAAATAATGTATGGACTTTAGTAGAAAGACCTTCATTCTGTTATCATCAAAATGGATATTTAGAACTAAATGGGTTTTTAGAAACAAAGCTATATAATAGTGCAAAAGGATATAATCAAGAAGAAGGTATTGATTTTGATGAAACCTTTGCACCAGTAGCTAGATTAGAAGCCATTAGACTATTACTTGCATTTGCATGTCATGAATTTTAAACTTATTTCAAATGGATGTAAAAAGTGCTTTCTTAAATGGATTTATAAATGAAGAAGTATATGTAGAACAACCACCAGGTTTTGAAGATCATGAATTTTCAAATCACGTTTTTAAATTGCACAAAGCTTTATATGGTTTGAAACAAGCACCTAGAGCTTGGTATGATAGATTAAGTAAATTCTTAATTGAAATGATTTTATAAGAGGAAATGTTGATAAACATTATTTTTGAAAAGAAAAGGTAAAGATTTATTAGTAGTTCAAATATATGTTGATGATATCATTTTTGGTGCTACTAACAATCTTTGTGCAAGAATTTGCTAAGTTGATGCAGGGAGTTTGAAATGAGCATGATGGGAGAACTCAATTTCTTCCTTGGACTCCAAATCAAACAAAGCAAAGAGGAATCTTTATCAACCAAACAAATATACCAAGAGAAATTCTAAAGAAGTTTGGTATGGAATCAATCAAACCCCTGGAACACCAATGAGTCTTCATGCAACTGGACAAAGATGAAGAAGGTAAGTTGATCAAAAATATTATCGAGGTATAATCGGATCCCTACTTTACTTAACTGCAAGTAGACCAGACATTTTTTGTTTTTGCTTATGTGCTAGATTTCAGTCTGAACCTAAAGAATCACATTTAATTGCTGTTAAAAGAATACTAAGATACTTAAGTGGAACAAAAAATGTAGGTTTATGGTATTCTAGAGACTCAACATTGAACTTAATTGCATATACTGATTCTGATTATGCTGGATGTAAGTTAGATAGAAAAAGCCAAGTGGTGCATGCCAATTCTAGGAAGTAACTTAATCTCATGGTTTAGCAAAAAGCAAAATTCAGTTGCATTATCAACTACTGAAGCTGAATATGTTGCAGCTGGAAGTTGCTGTGCTCAAATCCTATGGATTAAGCGACAACTTGAAGACTATGGTATCACACTTGATAAAACACCTATAAAATGTGATAATACAAGTGCAATCAGCTTGACTAAAAATCCTATTCAACATTCCAGAACTAAACATATTAAAATTAGACATCATTTCATTAGAGATCATGTAAACAATGGAAATGTTGTTATTGAATTTTTAAATACTGAAAATCAAATTGCTGATATTTTCACCAAGCCTCTTGATGAAATAAAATTTTATGAAATTAGAAGAGAATTAGGAATGTATGATCCAACTACTTAATGAATCAATTAATGAAATTTTTTTGAAATGATATTTGAAAATCATGACATCTTTTCAATCAAATCTCTTAATGGAAAATCTTTTCAATTAAATGCATTGTACCTACTTTGAGTATGTCAGTTAGCTGAACGTTAACTTCTCTTTTAATTCCCTCCACAACGCATGAAACCTTTTTACATTCAATCCACCAACTGGCCATTCAACTCTCTTTATTCCCTTCATGGTAGTTAACCAACCAGGCAACCAAACAGTCATCTGGCCAGTTAACCACCTAGGAGACCTCCCTATATAATCTTTTCACCAACTGGCTTCATTCAAACTCCTCACTTCAACCAATCGTCCTCTCCACACTTCATCTCTTCACGTTTTTATTTAATCCTCCATCAATCAATCCGTCCTCTATTCATTCCATCTATCTTCATTTCATCAATCTTTCAAGAAGATCATTGATGGCTCCTAAGAAGAAAGCAATCTTGAGGGACAATGATTGTTCTGATCTTCGCAGGAAGTCTTCCACATCTTCTACTCATATCAACACTCTTATAGCCACCAAATAATTTGCTCATGGCGGGTTAGTGGATTTCAACTTCCTAGATCAAGAAGGTTTTAAAATAGGCAAACTTTTTGCTAATCAAGGTTGGGCTAAACTGTTATCTACCAAAAGGCCAATATATCCTGAATTAATTAGAGAATTTTACAAGAATATTACCTTTGGTAGTGGAACCATTTCATCCTGTGTCAAAAAGACTAGGATTGACCTTGACTGCAAAACGTTAGGTTCTGCTTTAAACATTCCTTCTGATGGTATCTTAGAAATCCTTCCTAGTGAACGAGGTTACAAACTTGGTTTAATCCTTAATATTGATGATAATGAAGCTAGCAATATAAATACTCTTGATGCGAACATGTTGTCAGTTGAAAATAGAATATTTCATAGTATCATTGCCAAGATTCTTGCCCCTCGTGCAGGTTCCTTTAATGTAGTAACAAATAGAGACATAAGTTTGATGTACGATATTCTAATAGAAGACCTAGTAGATTTACCCTATCTTATAATGACTATAATGAAAGAATCCCTGAGTAGGTCGAAGGCTGCATTGCCTTACGGTATGTTTCTCACATATGTGTTTGAGTTTTTCAATATAAAGCTTAAAGGAGAAACTACGGTAGCATTACGTCATACTGACGTGTTTAATGCTCACTCGCTGCACCATATGGACTATGCCAAAAGAGATGGTGTTTGGCTTAAGGTTAAATCCAGAACTGATCAATCTAGTAATATGCCACCACCAAATTGACTCATTCTGCTTGTTCTCCTCAAAATTTCTTTAATTTTGATTTCCATCAACCAAATCCATACCTTGCTACTATGATAGCTGATCAAAATCCATTTTTATCTGAACCACCTAATGTTACTACTGCTAGACCCTCTTATCGAAATGATAACACTGCTCCTGCTCCTCCTACTGTCCGAATCTGTGAAGAACAGATTCAACGAATTATTCATGAATTGTCTATTGCTCAATCCAGTCGAAGCTCTGGAGACAGTGCTTCTTCAGTTAATGATCAAACTCTTGTACCTCATATTTCATCTGTTTTCGAGACTATTTCTCAATTCAAGATTACTCTAAGCCAACTTGTCCACGATGTTAACATTCTTAATGGATGAGTTTTCCATCATAATGAGTCTATCTTGGATCGGATCTTGAAGGAGATTAATTTCTTAAAAGATAAAGTTAAAAATTTTGAGACCAAGGCTGAATGGGTAGAATATCAGATGAAATCAAATGAGAGCCTGACTCGAGATGCAACAAATGCAGTTGATCACTGGTCTACATCTCTTTCTAGGTTGAGCCGACTCGTGGAAACCTATATCACTCTTTCTGCCACTTTAGCTCCTGATGCTTCATTTTCACATCCACACCTCTGGTCTCCTCCAACTCAACCTTCCAAGGACAAGCCAGGACCCTCCAGAAAGCAAGACAAATCCTCAGTACAAATTTCTTCTGATGATGATGAGAAGTGAATGTATTTGTTTCAGTGATGAATGTTCATGACTCTACTTTTTGTATTGTATGACTTAAAACTATGCCATGTAATATCTGTATTGACTTTACTTGATTTTGTAATGCTCTGTATGATTGTTATAAATATGTATGAATGTTCACATTATCTTGATGTATTATGCTTGAATTTATTGCAAGACTCTTCGATCTTCTTTTTGATCAATGACAAAAAGGGGGAAAAGAATGTTGCATACATTAAGGGAATGGAGAAAGTAATAACTCCATATATTCAGGGGGAGTTTACTTATTCAAATTGACAGGGGAGAAAGTAATGTTTTTCTGTTTTCACTCCATTTATTCATAATACTTCCTATATTTTTTCTTTGCATGCTTAAGGGTTTTGTCATCATCAAAAAGGGGGAGATTGTTGACCCTGATTTAATTTTGATGCTTACAAAACAATTAAGCAAAGATTAATTATATTTATTAAGCTTGTTGTAGGGAAGTTTAGATGCTTTACAAGTATCTTCATGCAAATTTTTTAAGGGAGTATACTTCATTTTATTTTGCCACCTGATTGCTATCAAATGAATATCTTTAGCCATGGACGTTCTATTGGCTTGGGAGTTAGCTAATTAGCTAGCTTTCTCTTCCATCTAGCTAGTTGGCACGTCAATTAGTTAATTACCAAATTATTTCTGTGGCTTGGCTGAATGATTGTTCATTTGAGCTAGCTGGTTAGCTAGCTTGTTCCTTCATTAGCTAGCTGGAGTTCCATTTTAGCTAGCTATGGTGCTTGTTACAGTTCCTAGCCAAGCCTTGTCATTTTTGAGCTAACTGATTAGCTAGCTTGGCCTCCTTCTGAGCTAGCTGGATTTCATTTTAGTTAACTATGTTTTTGAATGCTTATGTGCTGGCCGAATGCTTTGGGTATCAATTAGCTGATTAGCTAACTTGACTTTCCTATTAGCTAGCTGGCTTGCCTTTTAGTTAACTATCATTCCCTGATTCTTCACTTGGCCGAACGCCCCTCTTTTTTAGCTAACTAATGAGCTAGCTGATGGTTCTCTTAGCTAGCTAGCATACACTGTTAGTTAACTACTTTGCTTTGGAGCTAACTGATTTTCTTTCTTAGCTAACTATTTTTACAGGGACTCCAAGCCGAGTGGATGTTATTTTCAGTTAGCTGGAGAGCTAACTTCCACCTCTCAAGCCGTTTGAATTCATTCTGTAGTTAACTAGAGAGCTAGCTACCTTTTGGTTTAGTTAGCTGGAAAGTTAGCTACTTCTCCCTGGGCGTGTGATTGCTTTTTCTTAGTTAGCTAGTGAGCTAACTATCCTGGTCGAACGCCTTCTTGTTTTTGAGTTTAGTTAGCTGGGGAGTTAGCTATCTGTTGGCTAGTTAGCTAAAGAGCTAACTACCCACTCCTCTGATGGCTAAAACCGAGCGCCTCTTTTCCATAGTTAGCTGGGGAGCTAGCTACCATTTCTTGGCCTCTCTTCATAGCCGTGTGGATTGCTTGCTAAGTTAGCTGAAGAGCTAACTATCTTTTGGCTTGGTTAGCTAATGAGCTAACTACTTGTTCTTTACTTTATCTCCTGGCCGCATGCTTTGCTTATTAGTTAGTTGGGAAGCTAACTAGCTAACGCTTTAGTTGCCTAAGGAGTTAACTGACCCTCTCTTGGATGGTTATTTTTGCCGTGCGATTTCAAGTAAGCTAGCTGGATAGCTAGCTAAGGCTCTTGCTTCCTTCCTGGCGGATCAACTTCAAGACTTCAGCTACCTGGACTTAATTCCAGTCAGCTACCTCTCAAGCTTTTGAGCGTGCTCTCTTTCTCTCTCTCTATTTTCTTTTCTATTTTCAGCTATATTAACTTTTGATCTTTTGAATTATGGCAGAAATCTTCCTTCCTCAAATGGAGTCATGCATTCAATGCTTAAGGGAAATAATCTCAACGGTTATCTTTTCTTTCCATTTTTCTTTCCATTTGTTCCTAATGTATCTAACGGATATTTTTTTAATAGATTGTTATAAATAGCTGGGATTAGAAGCACAACATGATGAGTCTAAAAAATAGAAATATAAGAGAAAGAAATCCAAGAAAAAGAGCTTTTATTGCATATTTTTCAGAGTGGTTGAAAGCAAGTTGCTGTGCATTCAAAGATCATTCATTACTCAAAGGTCGTCTAGATCCATTAAAGTCCTCAAGCAATCAAGACTTCAGCTACCTCGACGTTGTTCATTTATTGCTGAGGATATTGCTTAAAATTTGTAAAGTATATCTTGAATATTTACTCATTGTAGGAGCTACTCATTCTTATATTCTCTGAAATTTTGTAAAAGGGTTAGAGTTATCCCTTTGGTTTTTGTTGGCTACCTTGTGCCGTTAAACAAGAGGACTAGCCTGGTAAGGCTAAAGGTTGGCTTCCTTATGCCGTTGAACAAGAGGACTAGCCTGGTAAGGCTAGGGGTTTGGCTGCCTTGTGCCGTATAAAAAAGAGGGCTAGCTGGAGAAGGCTAGAGGTTGTAATCGTTATGATACGATTAGTTGAATTTCCAAAGGTTTTGAGGAGTGGATGTAGGTGCTGAGTTTGGCACCGAACCACTATAAAATCTCGTGTTTGTAGTTGTTTGATTCTCTGTTATTATTATTCTGTGCACTTCACTACACCGCTGCGAATCAAATTTAAATTAGTGTTAAAGCACATATCTGCATAGTAATTAATTTTTTAATTACCCAATTCACCTCCCTCTTGGGTTGCTACATCTGGGCAACAAGTGTGATTGCATGAAATAAAAGAACAGATAGAAAGATTCAAGCATGTTTTACTAGATTTTTAGTATATATATTTGTTTATTTTAAATATTTAATATTTAATATATATACATACATATATATATATATATATATATATATATATATATATAATTTAAATATATTATATTAAAGCTAACAGGGATTAGGATGGGATGGATGATATTGTCCCCGGTCGTTTATCTGTTTAGTCATAACAGCTATTTACCCATTAAGCCGTTTAGACTGGGGATTTTTCGATCTGTTAGAAATGGTACCAGTAGGATAAACGGCCAAACGAAAAAAAATTAACATTCCTAATTTGAGTATAAAGCATGCGTACACCTTCATATCCAATGCATCAAATGATGCAACTTCTTTACCACGGATACATGTAGAAGAGTCGAACCACGAGAAAAATCAATATGTCAGTTAAAAAAATTAATCAACTTTATTTTGTAATAATATTAATTATCTTAAGAAATAACCAATTTTTATAGAAAGAAGAACATTATTATGCATCTTGCCCATAAGGTTTTCATCAAAACCCTTTTTTCAGAAATCCATCATCTTCCAGCAAATTATTGGTAGGTCTCTCTTCAAGCAAACTTTTGTATGTTTCTATTTTTTCTTTTCTTTTCTTTTCTCCATCTTTGTTATTCCCCTTAATGGGTTGTAATAAACAAGCATTTGCCACCATACATTTGATGCTCAAATGGATACCATGTGCTTCATATGCTAGCTTCATGCGCTCTCAATTGCATTGCTATTAATAGATGTTGATGAAAGATTTATTATTTTATTAAGTCTAGAGTTTAAATTATAAGTTATCTTAAATTATGGAGTTTAAATTGTAATGATCTCTTATTGTTGTTGTTGTTGTTTAAATTAAATTATGATTTTAATGGTAGATCATAAATGGAAGTCTCTTTCTTTCATCCATTCTCTATTAAAAGAAAATTAAGATATTTCATTCATGAATTCTTTACCATTAGTAATTATGGGCCTTTAATACAATGGGTTTTCATATTTCGCTTTCTCAAACATTCAAATGGAAAATGAAACTTAAATTGAAGATATTAATCTTCTTGAACATATCCTCTAACTTATGATTAGAAGGTAAAGAAAAGGAATTTATAAGTGCATGATACATATTAGAAACAATACTAAAAAGTTTGATTAACCAAAAAATTTTGCATTTGGAAGGTGATGGTGCCAAAATCCAGTTAAAAGATCCTAGCACCAATGTAAATGATGAAGTGAGAATTGAGGTGGTGTTCGATCTACTCAATCCTGTGAGAGAGAGCTCCATACCTAAGTCGATGCATGCTCATATAAGAATACAAGGAGAGCATGAGGAATATTGAAGGTTACTCGGCCAAGGCTTTTCAAAATTAAGTCAGCAAGCGGAGAAAGGGATGAGAGAGACAAAAATAAACCTTGTAGCCTTCCAGCTCTAGGAAGATCAAAGGAAACATGGGGTTATGAAGCTTACAACCAATGGAGGTTAGGGGGAGAGAGAGATCAAAAGAGAAAAAAAAAAAAGAAAAAGAAAAAGAAAAGCCTCTTCACCGTTGGGTGAGGTTTCTTCTTAAAAGTGAGTCCAGAACTCAATTTCAAAAGTACCCTATCATACTTCAGACCCAAAAATTTGAGCTAAGATGACAACCCGTCATATGCCAGGCATGCAAGGCGTCTCGAATTTTTACACATAAATCAATATAAGGCAAGAATCCAAAACCATGATTTATTACAAACCATAATTATTAGTTTTGGGCTACCAGCCTTACACACAAGAAATACTGGGGTTATATCAATGTAATGGATCTTATTTTATTTAATAGAAGCTCCATCTACCCAAAATATCCTTCTTCACTCCTGAGGCTCTGAAAAACATTGTGAGAATTATATGAGCTCATACTCAATAAGTAAGCCTAATACAATTTTAAATCATCATATTTTATCATATCATATCAAGATATTCTCAAATCATATTTTTATAAAAAACTTTCAATTTTAAATACTTTTATCATGCTATCAGTACATTCATATCATCAGCTCAACATAATTTGAAAGCTTAATTAAACAATAAATACTAGAATATGCAATGTAAACAAATCACTGTTTATACATTCATTGTTTTCTTATGTGTCCCACGGCTCTACAACACTCATCTATTGTATCACTCTTAAATGTCCCCTAAGAGGAAGGGTCCTGGTACCAATATTATACCATATCACAATCAATCAGAACACATCTTACATATGTGTGTCCTCTACATATCTTTCCACGTGGAGGTAGATCACATATCACTTGGCATTTCATATCATATGAGAACCGCAGCGACACATACAAGTAATTTTAATGTCATCATCATAATTGCATATTATCATAGTACCAACATAATTTTGCAAGATCCACATAATTATATTTTTGCATATACACATATAAGCCATTTTTTACAAAATATTACTAGCTATAATAATCATAGCAAATACTCAATGGTATACTCGTAGTACTATTACCAAATTAAATATCAAAATTTTATTTTTTTCATTTCATAATTTCATAAATTAATATGATTACAATTCCAAAATCTACATATTAAATTATTATAAAATTTTATTTTTCTCATTTGCATGTAACACGTCAAGCATCAATATTACCAATATGTTTTGCAAAGTCACAATAATTACATTCTTTATCTTTTGCATATTTATAACTCCACTACTTTGCAAAATAATAGCAGTTGTATATAATCATAGCAAATATTCAAATACATACCTATGGTACTATGTACTAATTTCAAAATAGCAAGCCAAATATCAAAATTCTATTTTTCTTATTTCATAAATATATATGCAACTATAAATTCAATGATTTATAAAATAATTTATGAAATTATAATAATTGGCTTACATACCTCAGTACGCAAGTCCCAAATGATAAACCAGCTATTTGGACACCTGGGTACCAGTTGAGGGACGCGCGCTATGCTGAAGATGGGAGGTCACCAGCGTCTCCTTAAAGCTCCTAGAGAAGGTTCACGATGCCTTGGTTAAAGGAAATTGAAAACTCAATCGTCTCACCAAAACCGTAAGCGCCCACAAAAAAATTCCACTGCCAAGACCCCGGGTTCACACGAACCGGGTATTACAATCCCTCATCTCCTTCAGCTCCCGGACTATACTCTTAAAAGACATCTTTCCACCTCCCCTGCTCCCGAATCCAACAATGGCCAATTTTGTAGCATTTGGATGAACGGAAAGGAATGGGGGAGGGGGACCTAACGGGCATCCAGATGAAAGTTAAGCTTTCAGATCTTCAATCAAAACCCTTTTTCCATCTCCTTTCTCCATTCGAATGCGACTAATCCAAAGGCACCAGACAGCTCCGATTGACCAGGACATTTCAGAAACAGAGGGAGGGGGTGGTGAATCTATATCCCAAAAGATCCGAATTTTGCCGATTTCCACCTCAGATATGTCTCGCTTAATTCACTTCCCTCTTCAGAATGGAACTGTGGAGGTATAGATTTCTCCATTGAAGATCCAGAACGTAGATTTGCCCCCAGAAGCCGAAAAGGAAGAGAAGGAAATCTGGGATTTTTGGGATAAAGATCTTCTTTTTAGCTCTGTCACGAATCATAAGAGCTTTGGTCCAAAGGCAGCAAAGATCTCAGATTTCTCCAAGAAAAACGGTATAAAGATCGGAGAAAAACGCAATGTGGGCTCTTTTCGAAGAAAAATCCGATCCTTTTCCCTGAAATCAGCCCAGCTTCCATCTCCGATCGGGTGGCGACGAAGCAACCCGGGCGATGGGATTCTCAAAGGCGATCGGACCGATAAAAGGGCTCGAATCCAAAAGAGATTGGATATTTCCAACAGGCGGATTCGAAAAACCCCTCATCTTCCTCTTCCCCCCGACACACCCCCTTCTCTCTCTGTTGGAAGGAATTCAAGGAATCCTTCACCCACCTGACGTCTTCCATCTCCGGCGCGAACTCCTCCCCCTCCAGCGTGACCTCCTCCTCCTCCCAACGATCTCAATGCCAGCTCTCTCTCTCTCTGGCGTGGACAGAGGGACTTATCAGGAGCAAGCGCGATGAAGATGACGGAAAGCAAGCGTTCGCGCCTTCCTTTAAGGGCGATGATGACTTCTTAGATCAAGGGATTCGGAACTCCGGTTGTTACGTAAATATTTGAAATTCAAACACCTCGCGCAATAGCAAGAGTCCTGGCATCACTTGTTCCGATCTCGCGATTAACCCTCGCAATCAGGTAATTGAATCCCAGGTATTACATACCCATGTTGTGATGGCATGCTTTATTTCAACAGTGAGATTAGTCGGCTAATTGGATGGTTTCATCGGCTATAGACTACGTCTTCTAACACGAGGACATGTATTATTTGCAGCTACATCGAGCAGGATGGTTAGATGCTTCATTAATCATGTCATTTTCACACCATTCGGTCAATATAGGCACCAATGACATGATCTAAAAGTTATGAACCTTTTTAATAGGATGCAAATTTGATACCTATTTAATCTGACTTTATCAAAAAGTCATACTTCCATAATGTTTCTCATTAATTTTATTTAACTGAAACCGTGCATGTTTGCAACCAAAGAGGTGTTGTATCCTTAAAAGATTACAAGAGCAAAATGGAAAACTTCGGAGAAATATATTTTGTCTGATTTTTTAATAAATAATTCTCTTATAATTAGTAATTTGACACATTGAGAGGATAAAGTAGAGAGAGAGAGAGAGAGAGAGAGAGAGCAAGTGATACGATTTAATTTCTTTAGGAGTCGAATCAAATAATGGAGTCTAATTCAAAGTCAAAATACGTACAGAGAAAAAAGAATAATCTGTTTTGAAGTTTAATGAAAGGGTTGGTTTGATTGAGAAAAAGAATAAAAAGAATGAATATGGTAGAAAGCATGCATGGATGAGAAAGTTAGTGGAATGAGCATCTTATTCTTTAAAATATTAAGAATGATATTTTCGATACAAATGATTTGCAAAATCAAGAGCGAATATTTTTTTTAATAAAAAATTATTATTTTTTATATATAGAATAGATATACTGTGATGCCCTCTTCAATAGTTTTTATCGAAAAATTGAGAGTTGTTTGTATGATTTATAATCAGTTAAGGAAGATGGACAAGTACCAATTGGATCATTTTTGGATTGTGATGGCCCAAGTTAGTATGGACCTTATCCGTCTTGTTTTCTTATAATGAAACAGATTTATAGGTTTATGGGCTTGGATCGTTACAATATAGTATCAGAGCCACGCACCAGCCGAAAATGCATAAGCTAAATGTCACATAGGGCAAAGTGCTACATCTATGGGATGGGTGCCACCTCTTGAACTTATGGGGGGCACCTTTAGACTCCTGCCGTGGATGCGATCATGTGCCCCTGGCGACGAGGACATCATCTCTGTAAGGGGAATAGATTGTAATGCCCCTCTCAATAGTCCCATATCGGAAAATTAGAAGTTGGTTGTATGATTTATAACCAGTTAAGAAAGATGGACAAGTATCAATTGGATCATTTTTGGGCTGTAGTGGCCCAAATTAGTGTGGACCTTATCTGTCTTACTTTCTTGTAATGAAATGAGTTCATGGGTTTACACGGGCCCGGGTCATTACAATATGGTATCAAAGCTATGCACCAGCCGAAAGTGCAGGAGCTAAGTGCCACACAAGGCAAAGTGCTACATTTGTGAGATGGAAGCCACCTCTTGAACTTGTGAGGGCCACCTCTAGAATCCTATCTGCTTGGTGGATACGATCATGTGCCCCTGGCAATAAGGACATCGCCTCTATAAAGGGGGTAGATTATGATGCCCCTCCCAATAGTCCCATATTAGGAAATTGGGAGTTGGTTGTATGGTTTATAAATAGTTAAGGAAGATGGACAAGTACTAATTGGATCATTTTTTTGGCTATGGTGACCCAAGTTGGTATGGACTTTATTCGTCTTACTTTCTTGTAACGAAACGGATTCATGGGTTTGCAGGCCCGGATCGTTACATATACTTAATGGAATGTTTGGTTTGGTGTAGGCGGGTTGAGTTAGGCTTTGCTTTTGAGATTCTTTCAACCAACATAAAATGGAATGAGATTTAGGCTTTACTTTTGACAAAGAGAGTAGAATCCTCATAAGATTGACACCAACTCTTTGATGGTTGATGTAGCCTCTATCATCTCTGTACACGTTTAAACTTCAATGCATTCTTTGATTGATAAAATAAAACCTGATGGTGCCAATAAGCCCTATGGGCAACGGTAATCTCACCGGGGTCGGACCAGTCGTATCTGGACTCGGCCCTCGACCTCAACCACTTGGCCCCCTCGGCCTTAGCCCTCGGCTTCGGCCATGAACAATGCTTGGCCATGAATAGTAATTGGCCTCTTTCCCTCGGCCTCAGTCACTCGGCCCCCTCGGCCCTCGGCCATGAACAGTGATCGACCTCTTCCCCTCGGCCTCAGCTACTCGGCCCCCTCGGCCTCGGCCATGAACAGTGCTCGGCCATGAACAGTGATTGGTCTCTTCCCCTTAGCCTCAGCCACTCGGCCCCCTTGGCCTCGGTCATAAACAGTGCTCGACCATAAATAGTGATCAGCCTCTTCCCCTCGGCCTTAGCCACTCGGCCTCCTCGGCCTCGGTCCTCGGCCTTGGCCATGAACAGTGATCGGCCTCTTCCCCTCAGCCGAGGCCGAGGCCTCTTCCCCTCGGCCCCCTCATCCTCGGCCTCGGCCTCGGTCATGAATAGGGCTATAATTGAGCCAAGCCGCTCATGAGCTACTCGAGGCTCGGCTCGATAAAAGCTGGTTTGTGTTTGGCTCATCATGTAAACGAGCCAAGCTTGAACTTCATTTTAGAGCTCATTTGATAAACGAGTCGAGTTTGAGCACGGAAGCAAATTCGATTAGGAGCTCACGAAACAGCTCGATTAAAAGTTTGTAAGACGGCTCAATTAGAAGCTCGTGAGCTGGCTCGATTAGGAGCTCGTGAACAAGATGTGATTTCATCTTCTCTATCTTTTCATCTTTTCTGACTACTCTTTGGGTTTAAGAATCGAGTTTTTTTTATTCTCGAGTCGAGCTTTAAACAAGCTTAATTTGAGTCGAGCTTGAAACGAGCTCAATTCAAGCTCGAGCTTGAAACGAGCTTTTTCTAAGTCGAGCTTGTTGAGCTTTCTAATTATACCAAATGAGCGAACTCGAGTTGAGCCCGAGCTTTTTGTAATCGAGCTCGAGCCGAGCTTGAACAGGATTTTTCAAATTTAAACGAGCTCGAGCTCGAGTATTTGTTAACGAGCTAAGCTTGAGCACGGAAAAGCTTGGCTTGGCTCGATTGCAACCCTAGCCATGAACAGTACTCGGCATGAACAGTGCTCGGCCATGAATAGTGATCGGCCTCTTCCCCTCGACCTCAGCCACTCGGCCTCCTCAGCCTCGGCCACGAACAGTGCTCGATCATGAACAGTGATTGGCCTCTTCCTCTCGGCCTCAGCCACTCGGCTCCCTCAGCCCTCGGTCTCGGCTATGAAAAGTGATCGGCCTCTTCCCCTCAGCCTCAGCCACTCGGCCCCCTCGGCCTTGGCCCTCGGCCTTAGCCATGAATAATGCTCGGCTATAATAGTGCTCGGCCATGAAAAGTGATCAGCCTCTTCCCCTCAGCCTCAGCCACTTGGCCCCCTTGGCCTCGGCCCTCGGCTTCGGCCATGAATAGTGCTTGGCCTCTTCCCCCTCGGTCATGAACAGTGCCATGCAAATGTTCACCCATGGCCTTCTCTAGAGCTCATCCAAGGGCATGAACAGTGCCATGCAAATGTTCACCCACGACCTTCTCTGGAGCTCATCCAAGGGCATGAATAGTTCCATACACATACTCTATAATCAATATTCCACGAGGGACAGAGCCAGCTTCAACTCCAAATTTCATCTTCTACCTTAGTGGCTACACTTTGAGGCCCACGTGCCTGATTTTATTGCCCATCACTATCCACACAGGGCAGCGGAAGGGTGGCATAGGGGACACGTCTAGCAAACGCCGTAACGGTCGGCCATGCTCTGCAACAGCATGCAACAGCTGTCCAAACCAAGGAATACCTGCCAACTATGCAGCCACCCATATTTGACGAAACATGGCCTGCAACTCTGACAAATCACATGGAGGCTAGCCCCACTGTGCTGCCCCCATCATCAATGCTCTAACAAGTGATTATGCCCCAAAGCTAACAGACTCTAAGTACCAATAAAATGGGTAGGATGGACCCCGACCAGGTAACTCCAAGAAACTCAAACAACTACTACACTCCTAAACGTTCATTCTTGCTCATAGAGAGCTCTAAGCCTCTCTCTCTCTTTCAAGCTTTCTCAAGCTCACTGCTATTGCCTAGAGCACTGACTTGAGTGTCAGAGGGTTCCCACCAGAATTTTTGGTCCCTGGAACTTTTTGCAAGCTCCCAACCGAGAGAAGCTCGCCGGATGATCCCGGGCTCGCTGAACGAAGCGACTGGATGCTTGCGGACGCTCGAGGAGGGTGATTTGGCATCAACATATTGGCATACCAGGTACAGGGGGCAGAGGACGGACTCATCAACAACGCTAGCTTGTGGATCCTCGTCCACCTTAGATTTGCACGACGGATCAAAACGATGATGATGATATGAGCTCGAAGAGCTTCCGCCAATCACGCTGGGGGCACCCTCAACGAGCTGAGCAATAGAACCAACCGCTCCACTCCACCATCGCCACTACCTCAAGCCACTAAGCAAAATAGCATGTCACCCTCATCCTGCAAATCCATACATTGACGGAAGCTATCCAAAAGCTTCAGAAATAATATCTCACGGCCACACAGTAGCCAGCAAGAGCTTCTGCTCCCTCTTTAGTTGTTATTCAGGCCAGCCATCATACATCCCACGGGAGATCTCCCCAGTAAGAGGCTCACCGCCATCAAGCTCATCAGCATGAGCATCTTCAAGCTCAAAAGCAAGAGCTCGCTAGCAAGAGCGCCACCACTCGCTGTCCAAATGGCCTCCTCTCCTATGGACAGCGATGCGGGGGGAGACCCAAGCAAGGGCGCCAGCACCTCCACTCCAATCAACTTGCTTTCCGAAGGGCAGACCACCATCAGACTGATGTATCAAAATCAATAGAATGAGACAAATTCCTCCAAAGACACTTCACAATGACAGCCTCTTCTACTCGGACAGTCGTAGTCCACAAGAGGCAAGCAATCCCGAGGCTATCTTCGGCTAACAGGGAGCTGATCAGCACTCCTTCCCGATCGCTTTTTCTCCCTCTGAACCATCTGCATCAAATTGCACATCGTCATCATCACCTGGCACATCTTCTTGGCTAGGTTCCCTCCAAGAAGTAAGGTCCTGGCCTGGCTGTGCGAGGTGGAGAGGATGTGGTCCAAGTCCCAGCCCAGTGCCATGCCATGCAAACTTAAATAAATGAGATTTAATGCATGAGGAGAAGAAAGCTTGGTGCCAGCAAAAGGACAAAGAGAGGACATTGGGTGAAGGGGTTATTATGACCATCCATTTCATGTACTTGGATGTCAGGGCTCCATTAATGCCAAAGGAGACCAACAATGCTAGGGCTCCTTTGCTCTTGAATGGTCTTCTTCACCTCTGCAAAATACCCCGATCCAGCACCAAAAAGAGCTGGGAAAGGCTCTCTGTCTCAACTCCATGCCAGCCCCCAGTGTCTTGCGCTCAGCTTCAAGCTCTTTATCCCAGATGCCTTCGACTGTCTCTGACTCCGTCCCAGCGGCCTCTAACTCCCAGCTGTTCTTGGCCGCCCCTGGGCTCGTAGTTGCTCCCAGTCTTGGCTATCGACCCGATAGTGGTCTCCCTGACTATCTTCCGCATAGACTCCTTTTAGAGCGTGTACACCCAGAGGGATGGATCGGGTGGTGAGAATTGCATCAACCAGAAGAAACCCCTGGGCTGATTATGAAAGAAAAAGATCTCAGGCCTTCAATCGGCGTCAACATCGAACACGACGCAAAAGACAAAAAACTACAAAAGCTAGGTATACTACACTTTGATAAAAGCTTCTTTTCACTTATACATAAAAATGTCATGCAGGAAAGACCGACTCCATGTTGGCATTCAAGACCAACCTCACGTTGGCACCAGAGCCCGAGGCCAGCTCGGCACTAAGAACTGACTCCAGCGCCGACAACAAAGATCATCGGCACAAAGAAAAAGACACCTGAGCTTGGTCCAAGCACCCTCAGGTCACCCTCTAGGATTAAAGGCTCCTGAGCATGGTCCCATTATAGCGACTCTCGGGTCACCCTTTGGGGTTCAAAAGGCACCTGAGCCTGCTCCAAGCACCCTCAGGTCACCCTCCAGGGTTAAAGGCTCCCGAGCATAGTCCCATTACAGTGACTCTCAGGTCACCCTTTGGGGTTCAAAAGGCATCTGAGCTTGGTCCAAGCACCCTCAGGTCACCCTCTGGGGTTAAAGGCTTCCGAGCATGGTCCTATCATAGCGACTCTTGGGTCACCCTTCGGGCTTCAAAAGGTACCTGAGCCTGGTCCAAGCACCCTTAGATCACCCTCCGGGGTTAAAGGCTCCTAAGCATGGTCCCATCACAGCGACTCTTGGCTCACCCTTCGGGGTTTAAAAGGTACATGAGCCTAGTCCAAGCACCCTTAGGTCACCCTCTGTGGTTAAAGGCTCCCGAGCATGGTCCCATCCCAATGACTCTTGAGTCACCCTTCGAGGTTCAAAAGGCACCTGAGTCTGGTTTGCGCACCCTCAGGTCACCCTCCGGGGTAAAAGGCTCTCGAGCATGGTCCCATCCCAATGACTCTCGGATCATCCTTCGGGGTTAAAAGGCATCTGACGACTTCAGCAACTCTCATGTCACCCTCCGGGGTTAAAGGCTCCTGAGCATGGTCCCATCACAGCAACTCTTGAGTCACCCTTCAGGGTTCAAAAGGCTCCCGAGCATGGTCCCATCCCAGCGACTCTCGGGTCATCCTCCAGGGTTCAAAAGGCTCTCGACGGTCTTAACTTTTCCTTAACGACTTCATCACAGCCTTAACGGCATCATCACAGTCTCAACAGCTTCATTTCAGTCTCAGCGGCTTCAACTTCATCTCAGCGGTCAGTGGCCAACCGGGTAAGACCTTTGTTTAAAATATACACTTCAACATATTGCTGGTCACTTTCAGCCATTCAAGAAAAAGCCCTAAGTCAACTCACAGTAGGGAGAGGCCAACTCCCCGGCTCTTGGGCAACCATTGTTGGGAGAGTTAATCCCCGAGGCATGCATATTTTAAAATTTGATAACAATTATCAATGCGGAAATTTAAAGATTACATATTAATCTTTCTAACATGCATCAAGATCATATCTTTTCCTTATATTATAAGATCGTTTGATCTAAGTATTGCATATAAATTAAATAATTAAGATCATATCTTAATCTTCAAGATGAGAAGTCATACTACTCATCTTGAAGCCTGCCTTAAGATCTAAGGATCAAATCACTCACCTTAAGAACAGTAGGTAAATCCTTTGTGCTCTGCAGCCGTTCAATCGTCCGGCCTCTGGTATTGCCCACGTGAAGCCCCGAATGATCGGATTCCCGGGAGTGCTAGCTCGCGGAAAAATAATTTTGCTGATCTTGAATTCTTCCACTTGAATCTTCCTCCAATATCCACCAAGCTTTTGCTAACACTAAAATCACACCAGAATTTTCTGTTCTAACTCTTAGAACTGTAACACTTGGTTCTAACTATTTAGAATTTTTGCTCTCTTTTGATATTGTGTTTTTTTTTATCTGGTGAGGGATGTCCTCTATTTATAGTTTCATATTAGCCACCCTATTGAATTCTAACATTTAGAATTCTGCTGTTTTTGTGAAAACCAAAGAGACATTTTAAATTCACACACTTATCAATGCATGAAGAGTTGTGTGGAGTGCTCTTCCAAAGAGGCACATTAATTCACATGCTTGTCAATGCACGGAGAGTTGTGTGGAGTGCTCTTCCAAAGAGGCACATTAATTCACACACTTGTCAATGCACGGAGAGTTGTGTGGAGTGCTCTTCCAAAGAGGCACATTAATTCACACACTTGTCAATGCACTGAGAGTTATGTGGAGTGCTCTTCCAAAGATGTACCTTTTAGTAAAATTTATTTTTCTTGAACTTGGGAATCATTTGAAGAAGACTAAAAGTTATAAATTAAATTCTGCATGAGAATTTAATTTCTCATGAGATGAGATTTTAGTTATCTCATCATGTGAGAAAACCTTTTTCACACATGGGGTTTGAATTTTTGGTTTTAAGCTAATTTGAATTTATTGGATTAAACTAATATAGATCATGGTCCTAGCCCAAATCAAATTTGGCTAATCCTGAATCTATTTAAATCCAAATCAAATCTAATTTCAAATCAATATTTGAAATTGATTAGTCCTTCTAGTAGACTTAAACCAAATTGAATCTTATTCACTTATACTTAATCCAATTGAGATAATTCAATCAATCAAATTGATTAATTAAATCATATACGATTCTCAATCGTTGATCAGCAAATAGATCATCCTAGGAAACTTCTATGCGTGTGACTCTCTAGGTTCAAACCTAAGCCGGTAGCATAGAAACAATTTTCTATACTAATCGATGTGCCCATCTAGCAATGAAACCCGACGTCCGGATAGGTCGAAGAGTTACCGAGCAAACTCCAAGAACCCTAAGAAACAATTACCGTATAATTCATCCTCTTGACCACAAATGCTAAGGATGGCTTAAAAGCCTATCAATTCTAAACAGCAAATCCATAAAGTGATTTCAATTTTAGTGATCATGTGACTTTCACATGAAGTACCTTGGCCAAGGTCTTGCTAAATTGAAACACAAGCATTTCTCCTTTTAACGGGATAGGTCAAATTCCATCTTGATCTACAACTGACTACCATAAGTACTTGACTGCACCCAGTAACCTTTCATAGCTGGATTAGAAATCCAGGTGGTCTGGCACCTAAGTACAATGAGTTCTTGTAAGCCACTGGTTGTGATCTTCAGGTCTGAAGGATACTTATACCTATATCTTCTCGGATTAACTCTTGACAGTAGAGTATTCGAAAATGAGTCACGTTCGGTAAAATGTACTCCTACACTTTCACCTGTATGTCATACCAGTGTCTCTACACTCCTTGGTTAAGAGGACAACCAACAAATATGATATACAACATCCTATAATTGATAGTACTATGGCCCTGTCATAGTATATCATTTGGTCGCGAACTCTTTTAAGGACCTTCAAAGATAAATCCTCCTTTATCGTGAAGGAAGATCCTGAGGGCTTCATTACTATTAGGAGTTTTAAGAAGATGTTCTTGTAATGAATAAACTTCCAAATAAGTTTTATTAATATATCAATTTATATACAATTTACATCAACACAATCATCAAATGATTGGCTTTAGGATACAATTCCCAACAACTATCTCCAAATTTCATGACAAAAGTAGAATACCCAAAGTCAAATCAAAGTCAGGAGAAACCAACTCCTCAACTCATAGTTGATGGGCATCTACTTCCAAATCCCACGTCGGGAGAGGATTACTGGCTGCTTCCAGCTAGCCTAAAGTAATCAATTTACCTCCAACATTACTTAAAGTCTTCAAGTAGACAAAAGCACAAGAGAGCATGCGGACGTGGCCACAAGTCCATACAATGCAGACGGAAACTATCCAAAGCTAGCATGCAGAGACAAGTGCAAAAGAAAGATATTACAATTCCTACACTCCTTTCGCTTGGCGGATGCAGGGCATGTAGTCACACAAACTTAGGAGTGTGGGGGCTATCTGATGGGGCCAATAAGCCCCATGGGCAACGGTAATCTCACCAGGGTCGGACTAGTCATTTCTGGAGTCTGCCCTCGGCCTCAGCCCCTCAGCCTCGCCCCTCGGCCTTGGCCCTCGGCCTCGGCCATGAACAATGCTCGGCCATGAACAGTGATCGGCCTCTTCCCCTCGGCCTTAGCCACTCAGCCCCCTCGGCCTCAGCCTCAGCCATGAATAGTGATCGGCCTCTTCCCCTCGGCCTTAGCCACTCAGCCCCCTTGGCCTCGGCCTCGGCCATGAACAATGATCGGCCTCTTCCCCTCGGCCTCAGCCACTCGGCCTCCTCGGCCTTGGCCATGAACAGTGCTCGATCATGGATAATGATCGACCTCTTTCCCTCGGCTTCAGCCACTCGGCTCCCTCGGCCTCGGCCATTAGGGATGGCAACGGCCCGGGGATGGCCCGGGATGGTCTATACCGATCCCCATCCCCGTTAGAAAAAGTGTCCCCATTCTCCGCCCTATTAAGTCGTTATAGTTAACGGGGCAGGGATGGGGATACTCGATCGGATAAACAGGTATCCACTGGATACCCGTTTGCCCGTTTACATAAAAAAATAAAATTATTTTATTAAATTTATAATTTATTAAAAATTAAAAAATAAATTTTTTAATGATAAGATGGAGACTAATCGAGAACAACCAAATGATGATATTGAAACATTTAAGAGATTCTTCGAGACTTCTGGGATAAGGAAGAAGAGAATGAAATGTGAGAAAGAAAACAACTAACAAAAGGACAAATCAGAAAATGAAGATTTTCAATGCAACAATTCTAAAAAAATGAATACATTCAAATTTCAAAGCAAAAAATAAAGAGATGTCATTCTTTAAAAATAAAGAAAAGAGATAAGCATACTATAGAAAGAAAAAGGTATTGGAGGGCATCGATGGGGCAGCGATTGACGAAGATAGACGATGGACCGATGGAGCTGGGTTCTCGTCTATTCAGAAGCGTGAATAAAGGAAGAGCAAGAGACGGTGCATGAAAGAAGGAATAGCAAGAGTCAGGATTATATATTTTTATTTATTTTTATTTTTTAATTTTTAATTTTTAATATATTAATATATATATTTAAAATTTAAATATATTAATTAAGGTTAATAGGAACGGGGATGGGGCGAAGAATACCGTCCCTGGGCCATTTACCTGTTTAACCGTTAATGAAAAATCATCGTTACCCATTAAGCCGTTTAGACCGAAAATTCCTCGACCCGTTAAAAATGATACCGGCCGGATAAATGGCCAAACAAGAAAAATTGCCATCCATATCGACCATGAACAGTGCTTAGCCATGAACAGTGATCGACCTCTTCCCCTCGGCCTTAGCCACTCGGCTCCCTCGGCCTCGGCCCTCGGCCATGAACAGTGCTCGACCATAAACAGTGATCGGCCTCTTCCCCTCGGCCTCTGCCATGAACAGTGCTTGGCCATGAACAGTGATCGGCCTTTTTCCCTCGGCCTCAGCCACTCAGCTCCCTTAGCCTCGGCCCTCGGCCTCAGCAATGAACAGTGATCGGCCTCTTCCCCTCGACCTCAGCCACTCGGCCCCTCGGCCTCGGCCATGAATAGTGATCGGCCTCTTTCCCTCGGCCTCACCACTAGGCCCCCTCGGCCCTCGGCCTCGGCCATGAACAGTGGTCGGCCTCTTCCACTCGGCCTCAGCTACTCGGCCCCCTCAGCCTTGGCCATGAACAGTGATCGGCCTATTCCCTTCAGCCTCAGCCACTCGGCCCCTCGGCCTCGGCCCTCGGCCTCGGCCATGAACAGTGCTTGGCCATGAACAATGATCAGCCTCTTCCCCTTGGCCTCAACACTCAGCCCCCTCGGCCTCGGCCATGAACAATGCTCTGCCATAAACAGTGATCGACCTCTTTCCCTCGGCCTCATCCACTCGGCCCCTTCAGCCCTCGACCTCAGCCATGAACAGTGATCGGCCTCTTTCCCTCGGCCCCCTCGGCCTCGGTCCTCGGCCTCGACCATGAACATGATCGGCCTCTTCCCCTTGGCCTCAGCAACTCGGCCCCCTCGGCCTCGGCATCGGCCATGAACAGTGCTCAGCCATGAATAGTGCTCGGCTTCTTCCCCTTCGGCCATAAATAGTGCCATGCAAATGTTCACCCACAGCATTTTCTGGAGCTCATCCAAGGGTATGAACAGTGCCATGCAAATGTTCACCTACGGCCTTCTCTGGAGCTCATCCAAGGGCATGAATAGTGCCATGCACGTACTCTATAATCAATACTCCACAAGGGACAGAGCCAGCTTCAACTATAAATTTCATCTTCTGCCTCAGCGGCTATACTTTGAGGCCCATTGCCTGACTTTATCGCCCATCACTGTCCACACAGGGCAGCGGAAGGGTGGCGTAGGGGACACATCTGGCAAACACCGTAACGGTCGGCCATACCCTACAGCAGCCTGCAACAGCTGTCCAAACCAAGCAATACCTGCCAACTATGCAACCACCCATATTTAACGGAACATGGCTTGTAACTCTGACAAATCACATGGAGGCCAGCCTTACTATGCTGTCCCCATCATCAATGCTCTGACAAGTGATCATGCCCCAAGGCTGACAGACTCTAAGCACCAATAAAATGGGTAAGAGGGATCCCCCGACCAGGTAATTCCAAGAAACTCAAACAACTACTACACTCCTAAATACTCATTTTTGCTCATAGAGAGCTCTAAGCCTCTCTCTCTTTCAAGCTTTCTCAAGCTAATGGCTATTGCTTAGAGTACTGACTTGAGCGTTGGAGGGTCTCCGTTGGAATCTTTAGTCCTTGAAACTTTTTGCAGGCTTCTGACCAAGTGAAGCTCGCCGAAAGATTTCGAGCTCGCTGGAGGAGGCAACCGGATGCTCGTGGACGCTCGAGGACGGTGATTTAGCGTCAACAAAATCCAAGGATCCAAATCATCTCTTCAATAGAAACATTTATTCTATCTTTTATACACAGTATAAAAATAAGTAAAAGTCAAGAAATACAAGTTTTTAGCATCAACATGTTAATGCATCCATGCATCATAAATAGAGTTAGCATTAGTTCATTCTTAGGTCTGGATTAAACTTAAAACTATGCTTGTTTAGCAAATGGATTTAAAATTATTTCCACCCTCCAAATATATCATTTTCTTTTAAACTAATTTAAAAGAAAATATATTTTGATCATCATACTTTCACTCAAAATGAGTTGTTACAATTTATATCTTGTATTTTAAGAATTCTAATGTTATATAGGACTAATTTAAATTGATGTCAATTAGTTTACATGTTCACATCGGAATAACACATAAGCTATTTTATCAATTTGAACCAACCTTCTTCTCGAAGGCCGATAAAATTATAACATTCTTTAAAATGAGGGATTAGATTGTAACTAAAGGTTCAAGAATCAAAACAAGATTTAGGCAAAAGTTTAAAAACCAAAAATTAATTATTTTTTATTTTTATTTATTTATTTATTTATGACAAATCAAATCTATCGTCTCGTTGTTGGATCCTGGTCGGGTAATAAGCCGGCCGGATTCACCGTACCCGTAAAGAAATCGGATTTCACACCCGATTCGAAACCTTCGGTAGCCAACGCGAGACTCGCGCAGTTGTTCGCAAGTGGAGCGAGGGGAAGAGGATGGGTTCAGAGGAAAAGGGTAAGCGAGCGAAGGAGGAGAAGGAGGCGATGGAAGGGATCGCGTCCATCGCTCTGCTTCCTTGCGGTTCGATTTCCGGCCATTTCATCCGACTTCCGGGCTCCGTCTGCTACGGCCTTCATGGCATTGGTATCGATTTCCAAACCAAATTATTGTCTTTTTGGTGCATTTGATTCTTTTCAGACTTCTTTTCTTTGAAAATTTCTCTTCTTTTGTCAGTCATTCTTGGTGTCTTTTAAGTTATAGTAGCATTATATGGCTGTTTGGATGTGAAAAGACGTTAGTTTCTTGCAGGGTTTAGGGTTTTAGACCAAATGCAACATTGTTGTCGCTGTATTATCTCATTTGGAAACTCAAGGGATGTTTTTCTTAATTTATTGCTATTTTCTTGGATTAGTTTTCTGGTGAATTTGATCTCCATGAGGTACTGTGAGGTAGTGCCAATCAAGTAAAGATGAAGCTTTTTAAATCTTGCTGAATGAGGTCATCTTAGTTTTTTGATGAAATGGAATGCGCCACCATCTCGTCCCATTCTAGCAACACTATGTCCTAAGATGGGCCAATTGGGAGGATGGTGAGGCGGCCTCATCCCACCAGTTAGGAGAGCAACCTATCTCGGTGTTGCATGAGACATCCTACCGGGCCTGAATCCTTGATAAATATCTACATCTTGGCACGGCATGTTCTAGTGGGACCTGAAACGGTGATCAAGATCATCCTTGAGTTTTTTGATGAAATGGAATGCGCCACCATCTCGTCCCATTCTAGCAACACTATGTCCTAAGATGGGCCAATTGGGAGGATGGTGAGGCGGCCTCATCCCACCAGTTAGGAGAGCAACCTATCTCGGTGTTGCATGAGACATCCTACCGGGCGTGAATCCTTGATAAATATCTACATCTTGGCACGGCATGTTCTAGTGGGACTTGAAACGGTGATCAAGATCATCCTTGAGTTTTTTGATGAAATGGAATGCGCCACCATCTCGTCCCATTCTAGCAACACTATGTCCTAAGATGGGCCAATTGGGAGGATGGTGAGGCGGCCTCATCCCACCAGTTAGGAGAGCAACCTATCTCGGTGTTGCATGAGACATCCTACCGAGCCTGAATCCTTGATAAATATCTACATCTTGGCATGGCATGTTCTAGTGGGACCTGAAACGGTGATCAATATCATCCTTGAGTTTTTTGATGAAATGGAATGCGCCACCATCTCGTTCCATTCTAGCAACACTATGTCCTAAGATGGGCCAATTGGGAGGATGGTGAGGCGGCCTCATCCCACCAGTTAGGAGAGCAACCTATCTCGGTGTTGCATGAGACATCCTACCGGGCCTGAATCCTTGATAAATATCTACATCTTGGCACGGCATGTTCTAGTGGGACCTGAAACGGTGATCAAGATCATCCTTGAGTTTTTTGATGAAATGGAATGCGCCACCATCTCGTCCCATTCTAGCAACACTATGTCCTAAGATGGGCCAATTGGGAGGATGGTGAGGCGGCCTCATCCCACCAGTTAGGAGAGCAACCTATCTCGGTGTTGCATGAGACATCCTACCGGGCCTGAATCCTTGATAAATATCTACATCTTGGCACAGCATGTTCTAGTGGGACCTGAAACGGTGATCAAGATCATCCTTGAGTTTTTTGATGAAATGTAATGCGCCACCATCTCGTCCCATTCTAGCAACACTATGTCCTAAGATGGGCCAATTGGGAGGATGGTGAGGCGGCCTCATCCCACCAGTTATGAGAGCAACCTATCTCGGTGTTGCATGAGACATCCTACCAGGCGTGAATCCTTGATAAATATCTACATCTTGGCACGACATGTTCTAGTGGGACCTGAAACGGTGATCAAGATCATCCTTGAGTTTTTTGATGAAATGGAATGCGCCACCATCTCGTCCCATTCTAGCAACACTATGTCCTAAGATGGGCCAATTGGGAGGATGGTGAGGCGGCCTCATCCCACCAGTTAGGAGAGCAACCTATCTCGGTGTTGCATGAGACATCCTACCGGGCCTGAATCCTTGATAAATATCTACATCTTGGCACGACATGTTCTAGTGGGACCTGAAACGGTGATCAAGATCATCCTTGAGTTTTTTGATGAAATGGAATGCGCCACCATCTCGTCCCATTCTAGCAACACTATGTCCTAAGATGGGCCAATTGGGAGGATGGTGAGGCGGCCTCATCCCACCAGTTAGGAGAGCAACCTATCTCGGTGTTGCATGAGACATCCTACCGGGCCTGAATCCTTGATAAATATCTACATCTTGGCACGGCATGTTCTAGTGGGACCTGAAACGGTGATCAAGATCATCCTTGAGTTGAAAAAATAGGAATTGAATAAAAAAACATATGGTGAATTGGGATACTTCTTATTGAAGTTGGGTTTTACATTTTTATTTTATATGCTTGAAGTATGAATCTTTTAAGAATGCTAAAGAGCTGTGTAAATGACAAGTTGAACATTTTTTAGCCCACTTCCCTGTGTTCTTTTGTCTTCTGGATAAAAGCAGTGTTCCTAGTTCTCAAATTGAGTGCAATATCCTGTGTTTGAAGGTCAATTAATCACTTTCATTGCTCTGAGATGAAGCCTATTAATGCGTGGTGGATGAAGACTTCTAACCCACCTTAATGGAAAATGCCTTCAAAAAATTATGTCTTGTTACTTTTTATCCAGGTCTTGTTTTATCCCAATAATCTTTTCTTGGCCTTTTAACCTCCACACCAGTTTCTGTTTGCTAATAAGGTTTTTTATGCATGCCCCAATTGTTTCAGAGGGATTCATTTTCAAATATGTCCTTTATTGTTCCTTAATCTCCACCTTCTTCTGATTCCCTCTTTCTATCCTTTCAATTAAAAAGGAAAAAATAAAAATAAAAAATAGGAAACTAGTTTTACTCCAAACTTTTACACATATCTCAAGTTCTCCATTATTGCCATGTATTCTCTTAGGCTCCTGGATATCCGACAGCAGTGTGACACTAAGACCCATATTCCAAACCACCATAGATCTATTTGAGGTTGTCCCATCCATCTCTGTGTCCTTCCTTATGATAGAACCAAGGTAGTGAAATGCCTTTGCCACAGTTCAAGAATGTAAACCACAAGAGTCATGTGCTCAAATTAATGATTGCAAGAAAGCATCAGCTATACAATGTGCGTATTACTCAACTACAACATAGAAATCAAATGTTTGATGCACAATCCCACGTAGCAAGTATTATTTGGTTATCATACTCTGGCCTTTTGTTGTTGCAGTACATATTCAAGTTTTCAAAAGTTTCTTTAAGTTAATATTTTACATCAGGATTTAAATATTCAAATTCCTCTCTGGAATGTCTGTTTACTCTGTTAGAGTTGGAGGAGGCATAAAAGCTCCTGGTGTGCTTAGAGTTTCGTGCTTGTCAATGTTTAGGAGGATGACTGTTTTTCTGGAGGATGACTGTTTTTCTGCAAATAGGCTAAAGCAACATCACAGGTGAAAAGCCTATGCTTTAAAGTATCTTTTAGGCTGGTGATGTTCTAGAGTTACGATGTTGCAGTGATGATATGAATGCAAATTACTGTCAGTTGGTTTTCCCTTTGTATGAGAAATTATTTCTTTTGTGCAAATTGATGAGAAAAACTTTTCTGCTTTGAATTCATTGACTGATTTTGTACTATACATATCACTTTATCTGATATCCTTTTATTTTTCCTACCTCTTTTTCCTAACATTTAATTTTTTCGTTCTTCAATGAATGGAAATAACTGAAAATTTACCATTCAATGTTTCTGTTATTTAAGAATTATCTTGTGAGAGGGAATGCAGCAGAGGAGAAGATTACCGCTTGATTAAGCTCTCAATCATTGATTATGCTGTAAGACTCAGATAATATAGTCCTTGTTCACTTCTGCAGTTTTTTTCTTTCTAAATTCTGTCAATTTTTATCTTTACTGTAACCTACTTCTGGAATTTCGTTGCTCACAAAAGATGGTGTTTAACAGAGCAAGAGGGATCAAGTGGTGGTTGTGGAGCGCAGGGGACATGATGCTGCGCGGCTCCAAAATGTTGATCATGCCCATGGGTAAGTCTCTCTTAAAGGCATTGTGTAGTCAGTGGTCAAATTATATGCTGAGAATAACCAATTGAGAGGTTATCTTTTCTCTTTCAAACCAGTTGATGCATATGGATTTTTATTTTTCATTTGAATAATGATTGCAAATAAATTAATTAGGTCATCCATCTTAGGTCTTGGGCTGCCATAATTATTAACCACTTCCTAATGAAGGCTGTTCTTTTATTGAGACCACCTTTTTTTTTCTTTCTTTTTCTTTTTTTTCGGTTTGGGGGGGGGGGGGGGGGGTGGTTATGGACTTTGTGCTGTTCATGGTCAAGTCTTGCCAGCATCAATGACTTCTCTACATGTATGGATGCAGTGCAAGGTTTCCATAAAAATACTGTAAATAATCATCTGAGCTAAGTAGTATTTGCATATTCAGCTTGACAGCTTCAATTTGTTCACCACTGGAAAAGACTCATCATTGCAAAGATGAAACATCCTTTTCTCTTACATCTTTTATGAACAATAATTAAAAAAATAAATGATATTAATCTGAACTGTCGAGGTTCACTTTTCCCCCTTGTTTCCATATCTTTATATTTTTGGCTTGTTCCATTATATTTATGACTTGTAATATGCATGGATATCTTAAGAATAATGTGCTAATGCTTATTCACTGTTGACCCCTTTTCGACAACATTCTATTGAACTAGAATTCTATTCATAGTTTGGGAAGATTATGGGACAATTGGCATCTATGAATGAGGAATGCATGTTCAGGAGTAATTAGAATTCGTAGCTTTAAATTCCTCTCATTTCTTTAGTTGTTTCATGTATAGACACTTTATGCATTCATATTCCCTTCTTGATAATTTCATGATCACTAACCCATTCTAATTTCTAAGACAAGTTGACGAATATTCAATGATCAATGATCTTAGAGGCATGTGATTGGTGCAGGTGGGAAAAAGATGTTGTTGGTATGGTGGAACAGAAACATGGGAAACAGAAGATTTCAGTCTCTTTTGAGTGTGAGACATTGAAAGCGGAATATGCTGCTGAAGAACACATCAGGAAGTACATGCCCAATTTAGCTGGACTTGATGCTGTTGGTAGGTATAAAGAGTTATTTTGTAGTTTTGATTTTTTTAATAAGATTTTCTCTGTTCATTGGAAAGATATAACATAGTGAGGAGCAAAAGATTATGACTAACGTAATTTGCAACACCAAGTATCTTATCCCCCACCCACAAGATATTCTAGTTGCCATCTACTAGAGCAGAGGCCAGTGTGGTCAAACCACGGTCGCTAGGAAACTCTATTAAAAAACAGAGAAAAAGAAGAAAAATATATTGCATCTTGTCCCTCTTTTGTTCACATGCTTTACAGCATGGAATCAATTCCTTAAAAAAGAATCTTTCAAACAGAGAATCCTGGCCTCAATGTTTCACATATATTCTCAAGATTGTTTTCTGGTTACTTAAATCTGCTGCAACTGCTCCTATACTAATTTGGTCCTGCAAATTTATCCTCTTAAAGATTCATTGGTAGAAATTTTAGAAGGCTTGATGCTTGCATCCAGTGGATGATCAAAGAACAAAAATTGCAAATATTTACAAGGCTGGTTCGATATTTTGATCATGCAAGATGCTTTGTGCATTTCAGACCAGAAATTAATTTCAAAAAACAGTGGAATAATTGTAAAGTGGAGTTTGTGCTGTACATGTTTCTTCACTAAATTGCTGTTCGTATTGCAGTAAATGTTGGTCCAATGATTATTTCTGGTCTTAAGTTTGAACGGGACGATGAAGAATCTGAAGGAAAGGATTAAGAATGGAGACCTCTATAATTGTAAATTACAATATGAAGGAATTTGATGTACCATTCAGCCTGCTGTATAAATTACTTTTGTTACCTTTTTTTTTTTATGAAATTGATCTGGTTTTGCAAAGGTGAATTCCATGCCATGTTTTTCAGCAGCAACCAAAAAGATTAATTTGAAAAGGTGGATCATGTGCAACAGAGTGTTTTGGTACAGTTGATGCTGCCAAATACTAAATCAAACATTTTGCTTTGTTCACTGAACAAGCCAGTCCTTTGCCTAAGGTAAACGCCATGTCTCTTACTTTTTATTGACAGCTGATAACTCAACAATTTTTATATCCAATAACATATATTTTCACATCATTTTGTTGCAAAAAAAAAAAAAAAGAGGACAAATAACCTGGTTTAAGCAAGCTAACAGCATGCACGATTTGATATAAAAATTGCTTAATTATCAGTAATCTATAAAAAAAATAAAAATATGTCCTTTACCAAGGTGGACTGAAGTAACCCACCAAAAGTTAAGGAAGTTATGGTAGCAAATTGAACACTAACATATATTTTATCTCCTATGCGTTGAAATTATTCATGCTTAAATTGCATTTATTTGTGCTCTACCATCCGGTGTCAGTCCTTGCATGCAGTTTAATTTTAGGCTCGAAATTAGAGAAAGTATTGGTACCATGTCTTGGTTAAGATATATAATGTATTGTACGGATTGTATATTTTATTGGTCATATGGCGTCAAATTGATAATGTATTAGTATAGTTTTCAATATTAATTTTTAGAATTTTGCTTTATACAAAAAATTAAAACAAAGGTCATATATTAATTGATATAGTTCAAAGGAAATATATATACACACACACACAGATTTAACTCAGATCTGTTTAAGTTTAAATTTGAATAATGAAAATTTTACATTGATGATTCAAGCCATTGAATATGATCAATTACCTCTAAAATACTTATGCATAAAAATTATGTGATTTACAAACCTTTTAACTTATGCATCAAGATGTTAAAAAACATATATTATATTTTAATTTTTAATATATAAGTTGTAGAATACATCTCGAAAGATTGATGTAAGGCCTTTTTTATCGTCTAAATTAAGAGCTGGCCGAATATAAGTGAACATCTTCTTAATTGTAGCTAAGTCAAATATTTTTTATCTCTTTATATAAAGAGAGATTAAGGTTCATTTTGATATGCTTAAAATATATATTTACTTAAATCTATTTTCAGTTATAAGAAGAAAAAGAGGGCCCAGTATGTTTTAACTATTTTAAAATTAAAGATCAACGCCATTGAACATAATTTATACTAAAACATATGTATAAAATAAAAGCTAGTACAATTTTGCTTTTTATGAATAATATAAGTTGGTGTAAAAATGAATTGTATTAATTGTACTCACATGGTAAACAAACTAAAATTTACCTTGTGATTCACAACTTACACATTAAAAAATGGATGAATTTAAATTCACTAAATTTTGATGATTGGATCATAATAAAAATTAGTATAATGCTCTTGAATATTATCCATTTTGATGCTTATTTGATAATCAAATTAGAAATTATCAAAATATACAAATTTTAGGACTTAAAAACCAGTTTTAAATGCGGTTGATCATGGAAACAAGAGGCTGGCTTTGAGCATAGTTGATCATAGAGAAAGGAAAAGACTTTGTACATCGCATCCGGTGTAGCAAGTTCTATATGGGCTGCACCGTTCCTTCTTATTGGTTTACATGCATACGATACCCATTAAAAAATATTAAGATAGCTTTACGACATGACATCCTAAGGAAAAAAAATTTATGACATCCCAGTTATAAACTTATGACACCGTAGTTATAAAATTAAGATATTTGTTTATAAAATAAAAAAATATTACGACACCCCAGTTGTAAACTTACGACACCATAGCTATAAAATTATGATACCTTTTCAAAAAACGTATCTGTATACAAATTTCAAAAAAAAAAGCTGAACGGATATTAATGCACGTCACGTCAAAATTTAAAATGACATCTCAGTTTTAAACTTATGACACCGTAGTTATAAAATTAAGATATCCATTAAGAAAGTCAAAAAAAAAATTTACGACATCCAATTGTAAAATTACGACATTGTAGTTATAAAATTACGACATCCACTCAGAAAACGTACCTATACACAAATTCCCAAAAAAAAGCTGAATGGGTATTAATGCACATAGACAGTTTTTTTTTGAAATTTAGTTTTTTTTTTGAAATTTGTGTACTGACACGTTTTCTGAGTGGGTATCGTAATTTTATAACTACGGTGTTATAAATTTACAACTGGGATGTCATAATTTTTTTACTTTATTAATGGGTTTCTTAATTTTATAACTACGTTGTCATAAGTTTAAAATTAGGATATCGTAATTTTTTTTTTTACTTTCTGAATGTGTGTCTTAATTTTATAATCATGATATCGTAAGTTTAAAACTATGATATCATAATTTTTTTTCTTGGGATGTAGTAAAGCTATCTTAATATTTTTTAATGAATATTGTATGCACATGAACCAATAAAAAGGGACTGCATCGGATGTGCTATGTACAAAGCCTTTTCTCATAGAGAAATAGCAATGGCTGGCGACACGATTGCATCCAACTGAAGCAGAAGCTTTGATCTTCATTTTAAATTCATCCATGCCTAAAACCACAAGGAGACCCAATCAATCATCAAGCTTGCAAAAGCATTAAGAGCTGAAGAACAGATGCCTTGAACCCTAGATCCTAAATCCTAAATTTTAAACCCTCTTATTTGTGTGAGGCACAAAAGGAAGGGCAACCAACCGACGTAGAGGCTTCTTTAGCCATGAAAGATGGTTCCAAACCATCATCAAAATCTTGCCATATTCTATGCCATCTTGCCTTTTGAATGACATGAAGTGCTGCCATCCGTCCCTTCAAACATTCAGATTTTCTTCACTGAAAGATCGTGATCTTGTGATTCCTGGGTAATTGTTTCCAGCAATATTTTTTGCTCATTTTGGCCAGCTTTAACCGCCATCGCCGAAAGTTACAGCACACTGATCAGAATCTGTTCTCTTCGCCTCAAAGCTCTGGGAATTCTTTGCTCAACAATGAGAATATATGCAAAGCACCGAGTACTGTAAAGTTGAAAGGCATAAAATTCAACAGGCAAGTCTTGTAAAACCTTCAGTCTTCTTGCAATCTTTTAGCCAAGCCCAAAAGCCGACAGCAAGAACATAAGAAAGCAAAAGTAAAAGATGGAGATCCTTTCCACAGCCATGTACAAATAGGACTAGGATGATGGGAAAGCAAACCCTAGATTCCTTGCCCCTCACCTCCTTATTTAAGTCTTCACCAGCTGCCACCAAGTAAAAACCACCACAAGCTTGAGCTTGATTAGTGGAGTGTATCCCTTCCTCCTGCTTAAACCCATCTCTCTGAAATGCCAGAGATCAACTGAGGTTCATCAGCAGAACAGAAAATTTGCTTAGAGGACTGAGGTAATTCAGATATTTATTCATAAAGGGATTAATCTCTACATTTTTTAAATAGCTCTGCTTCTTTTTAAAGTAATGGAACTGTCAACCTTGGATCATTACCATATATGTTTATGTCCTTCAAGAACTTTGTTTAAGCTTTCCCTTTTCACATTTATATTGTATAGTTAAAATATCCAGTCAACTTTATCTATGATCAGTGGCTGACTGTCAGATACTTACCCTCATTAGAAAACATAGGAAATGAAGGGATCATGTCAAAGAGTCTTCATGCACTTGCTGTAGTGAGCAATTATAAAGTGAATTTTTAAGTCCAAGACAATAAGAAAAATTAACTGATCCTCCGCTTTGCCTTCAATCTAGTGCTAAGGAAAAAGGTGCAATTCCCAGATGAGAAGAGAAAAATATAAGCATCTATAAGATTTTTTGCAATTTGTATACCTTCAAAATCTGAAACCAAGATTTCATCTGATGATATATGACAACTGCTTGTTTAATGTAGTTTAACATCATCAATTACTGTTTATTGTCTTCCGTTTTACCTGCTAATGTTCTGGTCCCTCTTGTAGAAGGGAGAGTACTGCCACAAGAAGCACTGTCCTTCAAGATAGGTGCTCTTCTGATAGTGAATTTTCTCATCTCCATTAAATAGGGCACTAGTTCAAGAACATTTGGGGGTCATTTGCAATCATGTTACATATCACAAACCATAAGAACCTACATCTTCTGTCTCTGTGTTATCTCAGTTAATCTCTACTTTTTGTTTAAATGGACAGCTCTTGACTTTGCTATGCAATATAATTATCATAATTGAAATCTACACCTCTATAACCATTCAACTCCCATACTCCCACCCAAAATCTGTTAGGCTGTATTAAGTCTCCATTGAACTTGACAAATTTATTCACTCTTTTATTGAAAATTTTAATTATTTAAGCCATTGTCTTAGAAAAGCTTGCTCCTTACTCCATTGCTTAAAAATTAGAGTTAGGCATTTTCGATCTGCTGATTATATTAAGTAAAAAAAATTGCTCTTGCTTTTTTTCCAATCTAAGCAAATTACTTGCAGTCTGTTATAGTTTTCAAAGCAAACTGCAGTCTAGGACTGCAAATAAAAAACAAAAAAAAGAAGAAGGCAAGAAATTATTTTGCACAGAGGAAAGGAAAGCACAGAACTGATCCTGCATTCTGTTAACTAGACAATGAGTCAGGTAGAGTATTCCAGGGATGGAGAATTTGAGATGGTGATTGCAGCAGCTGCTTATGCCATTGCCTCAATGGATGATGAAAGTTTGCTGAACAAGGAAAGGGCAGCCGAAGAAATGAAAATTTCTGATACACCCAAAGGCAAAGGAGAAGGCAACATTAGCAAACGAATTAATTCCAGAGGGTCTTTTGGATGGTTCAGTACCAAGGAGGAAAAACATGACAGCAAATCAGCAGGTAAATCTTGAAGATATTTTATAAACATTAAGCATCTTGGAAGTAGGCTAAGTTGGATATTATTTATAGTCTAAAAGTAAAGGTGCAATATTACAAATATACAAGAAACCTGGACCTACCTGCCTGCTATCAACAGGAAAAATCAAATTATAATCTGTTATCAAAACCATTCTTTCCCCCATTCAAGAATTATTTTCCTTTGTGATTCAGGTGACAAAGTCACTAGGAAATCAGCAATTTCAGACCAAAGAATGCAGGATTATCCTACTGTTAATCGCAAGAGTACAGAAAAGACAAAGGGTGACACACCAACTGTCACGCCCCAGACCCTATATTGGATCTAGGGGTGGCAACCCGCTGCATGCCTCGCATGCAAGGCGTCCCGAAATATAACATTTAATACAAGAAGGGGTAATAACTATATATCGTCCAATTTAAATGATTCTTAATACAAACCATAATCATAGATTTTAGGCTACATGCCCATCATACATAAGTCACTGGGGTTACAACAAAATGTTGGATCTTAGTTTCCTCTGAATGAAGCTCCAACTACCCCAGATCCCATTCTTCAGTCTTGTGGCTCTGAAAAACATTGTAAGATTTATATGAGCTTACACTCAATAAGTAAGCCTACTATTATATAATCATTTCGTCAAGATATTATCAAACCACATTTTTATGTATAAAACTTCCAATTTCAAACACATTCATCATGTTATCAAAACATGTATATTATCAGCTCAAATAATTTTGAGAGCTTAATTATACAATAAATGCTGAAATATGCAATGTAAACAAACCCACTGTATTCATATAATTATTATTTCCTTATGTGTCCCATGACCCTACAACACCCATCTGGTGTATCACTCTTTAATGTTCCCTAAGAGGAAGGGTCCTGGTACCAGCGTTATGCCATATATCATAATCAATCATAACATATCCTCTAGATGTATGCGCGTTATGCAATATATCAATCACATCACATCCTCTAATGTGTGTCCTCCACATATCTCTCCCTATGGAGATGGGTCCCGTATCACTTGGCATTTCACATCATTTCACATCATATGAGAACCGCGGCGATACATATCATCATCATATTTGCATATAGCACATCATGCATCATCATGAGCATAAGCTCCTCATATCACATATACAGTAGTTTTTACATTCACAGCATAAAAATACATCAATAATACCAATATATTTGCAAAGCCAAAATAATCACATCATTCAATTTTTGCACATTTATAATCCATTACTTTGCAAAATATTAGTAATCACATATAATTATAACAGATACCCAATTGTATAACAAAATTCCATTTTGTCTTATTTTTCCAAATAATGCAATATATCCATAATTTTCATATTCTAATAAATTATGAAAATTATAATAAATGGCTTACTTACCTCAGTACGCTAATTTCAAACTGTAAATCAGCTATGTGGACATCTGGTTACCTACAGCATTAATTTTCACAATTAAATCTCAAAAATTGGAACAATACAGCATCCCCTAAGGTCTACCCAGTCTAATCATAGGCCCAACTTTGAGCTCGAATATCTCTCAATATATAAGCCCGAATGGAGAAATAAAAATATCCCGAGAAACTAGAATCAACGCCGAATCAGGCCATATTTTTATTTATTCATTCCTGGCCCAATACGGGGCCCAAAATGTAGTTCCAAAACAGTTCGGAGTCGGCCCAATAGGGCCCAACGTGGGACGGCCCAAGCCGGCCCACGCCTCCATCTTCTCCCCCGCCTCCTCCCCTGTTTCACCCGAAACAGGGGGAGGCCGTGCCGGCGGTCAAGGCTGCCGCCGGCTAAATTCTGGGTGGCCTGGCCGTCGACGACTGGGCCAAAGCCGGCCACGGCTCCCTCTCTCTCTTACCTTACCGGCAGTGGGGGGGGGGGGGAGGAGGGGTGCTCCCCCCCTCCTTATATAGGGCCAAGGGGAGGGTTAGCCCCTCCCCTGCTCGTGTGAAGGGGGCGCGTCGGCGCCTCCCATTGTTGACTGGCTGCGGCGCCTTCCTGCCGCGGCCATCAACGATGGCGGAGGAAGGGGGCGGCGCCCCCTTCCTCCATCAACAATGACGGATCCCGTCAACAATGACAGATCCTCACCATGTGAGGATCCGTAGCAGGGACTGGGGCTCACACCAACCATTAAAAAGGCCACAACCTTCACTGATAAGCATCTAAATGACACAGGAAGCAAGAAATTTGGAAGTGGAAATGAAAGGACACCGGGGCAAAAACCTTATATCCCCGAAAAACTTTCAACTTTATCATCAGACACTAAGAAAAAGGAGGGGAAGTCAGCTAGGTCCAGCAACAAGGAAACAGTGGCAGATGCTTGGGAGAAGGCAGAGATGGAAAAAATAAAAAAACGGTAATTATAATTCAACAGGTTCTGTAGATTTGTAGTTATCTTGATAAGGTGTCATAGCTCATACTAAAGTGACTGATCTTGTGACTACTACTACTAATTTCCAGGCATGAGAAGACGAAATCCAAAATTTTGGAAAGGGAGACTGAGGAGAAGACAAAAGCAGATCTCCAGATGGAACAAAAACTGGTATTTCTTTTTGTTTTGTTGGTGTGGCTGTAGTTTTAGCTTTATCAATAGCAATAATCATTAAGCCTCAACCTCTTTCAAAGCCTTTCTTGCAACTTTCATTCACGTATCAAAGGATCTTCCCTCTTCTCTCTTGACCTTTGAGAGCCGTTATCAAGCCTTCCAAAATCTTGCACATGATCATACCATCCTAATGAGGTCTCAACACTTCCGTTTTAAGTGATTAATCATTAATCTAACCGTACAATACTGTTGATATTACTTTTGTCTCATAAAACCACTCCATAAGCTTAAAAGGCATGCATCAATCGCATGCAACTCTAGTTTTATAAGATTGATTAATTATCTATTTTAGATCAAAGGAAACAACAATTTCAAATTTTGATATTTTTGGCCATCATTTACAATTGCATCACTGTATTATGTTTTCATTCTACAAGTTTTACTGTTCCTCCAAAGCTCTTTCTAATTCCACTGCTGCACCCAACCTAATCCTTCTCCCGTAAATTAATATTATATTATTTGTGAATAAAGCACCACCATATTACCTGCTTTTGAATATCAGTAGTGAGTTCATCTGTGACAAGTGTAAGCAATTATGTTGCTCGGTGCTAGCTCCTAGTTTGAACCAAATTCTTTGAAATACGCTTGTTTTACCAACAACTAGTGGTCAATACTCCAAAATATACATATTCTTTGCAATTTTCATCCAACCTCAGGCGCATGATTCTTCCTTAGTTTGGAACCAAAGAAACCAGAAATGTAGCTCCTGTAGTCAGTCAGTTCATAAGAAAACATGATAGTATGGAAATAAAATGGGCTGAAAGCTTGCATTTCATCTTTCGTCTGAGCAAAAGTCCAAAAAAACTTGAAGAAAAAGAAACTGGAAAACCGGTTCTTCTAGTTGTTTTGTTCACAAGAAAACATGAATACGGAAAATATTTGTCAATTGAAAGAACTTTCAGGTTTGTTTTCCACCCAAACAAGGCTGAAAACTATGGAGTTCATTTCTTAATTAAAATTGTGAGTTCCATGAGGTCATCAAGAAGGCCATGGTTAGGGAACTTCCATTCTTGAAATTCCATATGCAAACATGAAATTCCAATTCATCTCCTCTACTAGGAAAGCCCCTCACCCCCTTCCCACTTCTTGTTTTCCTTTTGTCCTCGCTGCCTCAGACCATCTGTAGCTAACTGTGATCTAGTCAAGGGAGAGAACATTTTACAGATGGTAGTGATCCATCAATCAACATTATTTAGAGATAATTGATAAAGATACTTGTTCGGTCTATGCACTTCTCTTTTTTCTCTTTCCTATTGATTAATTCACTAGTGAATGAACAGGGTATTCATTAAAAGAAGTGTGTATTTATAGAATTGAGATCAGATACATACTTGCAATTTAGATAGTAGAGTTTTTTATATTTTATGATGCACTATTTCTCCGCAAAATTTTATCTTTTAATATTCTAATGGTATAACCTGTTGACCCAATGGTTGAACTAGTGGGCAACTTCATTAGCAACATCAATCTTTGGTCCAAGTCCAATAATTTCTAAACAAAAACTCGAACTAGTTATCAAAATTCATGCAATCTCGAGTGTTAAAAGAACATTGTGATCTTAAGAACATTGTGATCCAATAATTTCAAATATGCTAAATTGTGATCTTTTAGACTGTGCAACTATATTCTAAGAACATTGTGATTCAACAACTTGTCTTCTGCTCCAAATGTACACATCCGTTGATTTCCACCATTGCTTTCCTTGACTAAAAGTTGTGAACTGAAAGCTGGTATTAAAACACAGTTCCACACCACAAATGTGATAGGGAAAGTACTTCAACTACAATATACAAATTGTTGGATTTCCAGTCAACATGCCCCCTGATCATGTTGAGAATTGTAACCTAGGAAATCCTCCTACACATCCCAAAAGAAAAAAGAAATACCAAATTTACTTACACAATCTGATCCATAACGCTGATAATAGGATTTCTATTCATGATAAGTGGCTTAAAGAGATCTTTTACTAGTATAAACTTTTCTTCATTAGAAACAACCCTTTTAATTGGTGACAAAAAGTAAGCACTCAGTCATAACTTTGTGACTCCCAACTCCTCTTAATGACAATCAACTTGAAGTTCAAATTTCAATAACTGCCATCCATATGCCAATTTAAATTGAACAATTTTAAAATATATGCTAGAAGTTTCTTCCAATGATATCATGAATTACATTGTATGTCGTCACTTGATCGACTGTTTGAAAAGAAACTAACAGATTTCTTTTCCAAATGAACTTGTTATTATCTTGAATGAGCTACCAAAGGTCTCCGCCCTTCTCTCAATGTTTCCAAAGTTCTCCTGATCAATCATTGCCTTTTCTCTACAACCCCAGAAGGATTAGCGGGATGTATAGTTCTCTATAGAAAAACTCCCCATCATAACAGAAGAACTTGGACCTCAGTATACTAAAATTGGACCAAATTGCATGCAGCAGTACACTTTTAGTCCAAAATATTGAAAACATAGCAGGCTTGTGATGCCTTGGAAGGTTCTTTGTCTTGTCAAATTCAGTAATAATTTTTTTGTTGAAGTTGCAGGAAGGAATAAAACAGAGGCAAACAAAAACCTCGAAAGAATTCACTAACGAGATATCAAGAATTAATGAACATTATGCTAGAGAGAGAGCAACCGCAGATGAGAGAAAAAGGAATGATGAACTTAAGCTGAGGGAGAAGGCAAAAAAAAAAAGATCAACAGGGGAAACTCCTCATGCATGCGTCTGCTTCTGAATTACAAAGATGATGGTAGACCCTACAGCGTCCTCGGCGATGCTTTTTCATCTTTGCTGGTCACAGGCAAATTTTCTTGCCAATCATTAGTCACTCTAAGCATAAGAAAGAAGAGATCTATAAGATTAGGGATAAATGTGGTATGTTACAAGACATATATTTATGTTTGTGGATGATTTTTATCACAAGTGTACCTTTAAATATTTGTGTGCATCTGACCAAGAAGGGTAAGATGTTTTGAGTGATCCAATGAAAGATGAAGATTCTGTCAGCGCATCCAACTGAACAGACAATTTATCATAAAAATGAGAATCAAACATGGTTTCAAACTCTTATGCATGGCAACGTTTGAATGATATGAAACTTCATGTGTATATTACACAGTGTAAGCATGCACCAAAAAAAGCAGCATATAGCATCTGTTGTGGTCAAATGAGCTGGAAGAAGCACCTATCACAACTTGATTTGACGTAGCAAATGCATTGAGAGACCAAAGAATAGTTTTCTCGATGTTTACAGACCCAAGATGAATTCCCACACAACCTTACATGCAGCCAGAACAATAGCACTCACTCTAATCATTAATTCTTGCAAGGTGTCAAATAAGATCCGCAATGAATCCAGCAAGCCCAAAGCATTCAGAATTTAAATGCTTGATCACCTGTTCAAAAAAGAATACAATGGGTACTAGTAGCTCTAGATCATGTAGAGATGCAGCTGTATGAGTCCTAGCTCATCAAAACCTTAAAGTTAACCAACAATCCTTAGAATGACACCACACTTGGTCGGCTTAGAAAATTTTGGAATTAAGAACGGCAAATTATAATTTGTCATGTAATTGGAAATTTGGAATTAGTGTAAAACCCATTTGTAACATTTAAAGTGATTTTATGATATTAAAGCCTTAAGTAAGATGAATTATGATTAGAAAGTCACTGTAAAAGGGACAAAATAGCCTTTCATTGATTGTTATATCTTATATAAATGTTGACTTCATTCCAATAGTCAAATAAGCAAGCAGAACTTCAACAACAATTTAACAGTCATCACATGTAAGCATTAACATGGTGAGGGAAGGTAGCTAGGGACAATACTCGTAAGCATGACAAGTCCAAACTTGTCCTTAGAATATGGACATACTTCAGTGGCATGAAGCTAGGTATCCCTGTCAATTAACATCTTCCTAACTCTTCAAATGGAAAATGATTTGAAGACGACATGGAAAAAAACGAACATCACCCTCCTCTCTTTGATCAAGATGCTCACAAGGGTCTGACACACATGCTAGTAAACAGGCCAACCTTGCCGCATCCTGAACAGTAAATAAGAAGCTTCTCAACACTTTCCAGTGTGCCTATCAACATTATGACTGCCACTAGACTGCAAATCCACTCATTTTGCCATTTCATCAAATCACTTGCAGACAAAGATACTTTTGAAATAACCTAGGGTTCCAAATGAATCATGGCTGTCAACTTTGGGAATCCGATGATGCTGACCTTCCGTTGAATGTTTTCTTGCCCGCAGTCTTTTGGGTGAGCTTGGGCCAAGGTTTTAAGCCCCAAGATGCTGAATTCAAGTGGATGTGTTGATCCCATGGCAATTTAATCAATTGGATTCACTAGCTGTGACAAAATTTTGGAGCTATGACTTTCTTGAAGATATTTAAATCCTAGTTATAAACCAGCTTATACTGACATGATAAATAAGTAAACATTGGTATGTAGTTTCATCAACAGTCACATGCATCCTAGAAACATAAGTTTTATTTCAAATCAGAGAATCCACATTTTCTCAAGTATTGCCAATAGAAATGATGTGAAGATGATTGGCTCTTTTTTTTTTGTACAAGCGGGGCGATCACATAAGTCTAGTGCGAATCACCCCAGATATCCGAATACATAATTTGCTGCGACAGAGAAGGACAGGGTTGCTCGGCCTCCAGATCCACGAACCAGCATGCTGGGCCATAGAAGTAGTCACCCAGTCCGCCACCGAATTGGGTTCACGATAAATATGACAGATCTAGGCGCAGTCAACCTCCCGCAAGATAGACCAAATGTCCGTAAGAATCGGATTAGCAGGGCCAGGATGGCAATTCTCCTTCTGCAGCCAAGAAATGACCGATATGGAATCACCCTCAATCAAAATTCTCTGAGCATGAAGAGTTCGGACAGCATAAGAAATATCCGCCCAAGCCGCATGAAGCTCAGACATAGGGACGAAGGAGTCAAGAGTACCAAAACCTTCAGCTCCCAACAAGTCACCATAAGGACCACGAATGACGAAAGCAGAACCAGTAGCTCTACCACGGACACTCCCATTAAAGTTGATTTTAACGAATCCTGGAGGAAGGGCTCCTAGGAGATGAAAACCGTATACCGGTTTGCTGCCGAAGCAGCAGGGGATCCTCAGAGGCCAGAGACGTCAGAACCAACACGGGCACAGTCTGCGACCAAAGATCTAATCTTCCTCACAATCCTGAGGAAGAAATAGAATCATCCGTGAAAAGTTGGTTCCTCGATAACCAAATCTGATAAGCCATGGCAGCCCAAAGACCACTCTTCTGCAGAGAGCCTCTACGAAGATCAAGAAGGAAAAAGGAACGAGGGGAGCCCAAATCATCCAACCTGACAGAATAACTCACCATGTGCCATATCTGTCTAGCTCTAGGGCAAATGAAGATAGCATGCTCAGAAGATTCCTCTTCCAACCTACATAAGGGACAAAATGGCTGGATAGACAGACCCCTTCGAGAGAGGACACAGGTTGGAAGACAGTCCCATAGAAGCTTCCAAATAAATAGCTGCACCCTGGAAGGATGGGAAGCTTCCAAATCCATGCAGCATCCACTGAGCGCTGGGACACCGGCCTGAATATCTTCATCAAATCCCTGGTAGGAGCCAAGCGTGGAGTCAGATAAATGGCCAGGAGTAAGAGGCATCGAGAGAATACACCTAGAAAGCTCCAGCCCGAAGAATCGGGTCACCGAGGGGATATGCCAGGCAGGGGGATCTAAGAAAATCAAATCCTTAACCCTTAAACTGGAAGGGATATCAATACTAATAAATGAGGGCCATCGATAGAGAGGAAGCTCAGAAATCTAGATATCCTGAATAACATCAATCGATGATCCATCTCCAATCATCCAAGATATATTACCCAGAATAGCCTAACCAAACCGACAAACTTCCCTCCAAAAGGAGGAGCATCCCCGAGACGGCCAGATGTGTAAAGTCGACGTCCAAGCACCATACCTAGCTCACATCAGAGTGCTCCAGAGATAATGCAGCTCCAGGAGGAATCTAGATGCATGTCTAGCAAGAAGGACATCCCTTCTAACAATCAGAGACTGGATTTCGAGACCACCTTCTTGGATAGGCATACAGACCGTGTTCCAGGATAATAGGTGAGTACCATGACCTTCTTGCATAGAAGCCCATAGAAAATCTTGGAAGCATCTCTCTATTCTCTTAAGGCAAGTAATCAGAATGGCAGTGTTCGACAGAAGGTACAAGGGAAGAGAGGAGAGAACCGAACGGATAATGATGACCCTAGCCATCATCGAAAGGCTAGTGACCTACCACCCCTCCATACGCTGACGAACCCTCCTCTCAAGCTCATAATAGTCAGAGCAACGGGGACGTCTACCCGTGATAGGGATCCCCAAATCCATAAATCTATCAGTCTGAGTAGAGATACCTGACAGATTAATAATGGCTTCCCTGGTAGACCTAGAAGTCTTCAGGCTAAAACATATAGAAGACTTAAGAAAGTTAACCTTCTGTTCCGAAGCCTGACAATACCACTGAATAATAGAATAGAATGAAGCTGCACTATCAATGGAAGCCTGGCCCAGGAGGATGCAATCGTCCGCGAAAAGAAGATGAGAGACCAGAGGGCCCTCAGATCCATCCATAAATGAGACAATCCGTCGATCTAGCTGAGCCTGATAGAAAGCACGTGAAAGATCATCCACAGCCAGAATAAACAGCAAAGGAGATAAAGGGCATCCCTGCCGAAGCCCCACAGTAGAGTAAAAAAACTCAGTCGGACTCCCATTAATGATCAGAGAAAAAGACGTCCTCTGTATGCAAGCCATAATCCACTCAATAAACAGACCATCAAATCCAAACTCCTGAAGAGAGCGGTGTAAGAAGGCCCAGTTCAGTCTATCATAGGCTCTCTCCATATCAAGCTTAACAGCCATAAGGCATCGGCTGGCCGAAGCTCTCTGAAGATCATGCATAAACTCTTGGGCGATAAGGACATTATCCAAAACGGAATGCCCTCTAATAAACGCCCCCTGTTCAGCCAAAATGAAGCGAGGAATCACCAAACAAAGACGGCGAGCTAAAAGACGAGCACATACCTTATATAGAGTAGTGCAAAGACTAATGGGCCAAAAGTGCTGCGGAAGGGAAGCATCAGTGTGCTTGGGCACCAAAGAAATAAAGGCTGATTCCAGTCCACATGAATGTGTTTAGATTGGAACATAATCTGAATAGCCTAAACCACCTCCTGCCCAATAATGTCCCAATAGTGACGGTAAAAGAAAGGCAAAAACCCATCAGGCCCAAAGGCCTTATCCGGTCCAAGCTCCCAAAGGGCTGCCCTAATCTCTTCCGCTATAATAGATCTGACAAGCATGATGTTATCCAGGGAAGAGACCTTCCCAGAGTCCGAAACCGGAATAACCGTGCCCCCCTTACCAAGGACTCTACCCAACTGGACTAGAAGAGTGAAGAAGCAGATCCCTAATAGAGTGGATTTCCTCCTGAATATTCCCCTCATCATCAACTAATCTCCGGATCCTATTGGCTGCATGCCGCTTCAAAGTTGCCTGATGAAAGAATCTGGTATTATGGTCCCCGTCACGAATCCACTGATACCTTGACCTCTACCACTAATACACCTCCTGCTGCCGAAGGAGAGAGTGATGCCGAGCAAGCTTATCTCGGAGAGAAAAGAGGTCCGAGTCCAACAGAAAACCATCTAGATCTTCCTTAGCCTGTAAGGCATAAATATCATTTTCAACCTGTTCAATTTGTCTAACCAAATCCCCCAGCTCCAACCTATTCCATCTGGATAATCTATGCTTGGCCATCTTAAGAGGGCGAGATAATCGATAAACAGCATTGCCCCTGACTAGAAGATGCCATATCTGAGAAATGATAGTACGAGCAGCAGAGTGGGCAGTCCAAAACTGCTCAAATCTAAACTGCTTACGCTGATACTGATCAACCTCCGTGGAGATCAAAATAGGGCAATGATCGGAAGCAATCCTAGGAAGGTGAGTGACAGTAACCGCAGGGTACAAATGAAGCGACTGAGCCATAGCCATAGCTCTATCCAGCCTCTTCCAAACATGAGCAGACCCTTGACGGTTATTGCACTAGGTAAATTGGGGTCCCGAGTTCCCCAAATCCAGCAACCCGACAGAAGCAATGAAAGATCTAAATTCACTAATGTCAGCTGAGCCAGTAACCCATCTGCCCCCACGTTTCTCATTAGCCTCAGTAATGCAGTTGAAATCCCCAGCAATGATAGAAGGAAGACCTTGAGCAAGAAGGGAACGCAGTTCAGACCAAAGAACCCTTCTCTCCCGATAGTCCATACTGGCATAGACCGTCGATAGGAGCCAGGGGTTAGAAGTTCCCTCAGAGACAACAAGGCTAATCTGCTGACTGCACTGATGAAAAACATCAATCGTAACAACAGAGACACGCCAAATAGCCAAAATACCTCCAAACAAGCCATTAGCCTCCACCGCATAAGAGGACCAAGAACGGACAATCTGCCTACAAAATCGAGCCAGACTATCACCCGACAACCTGGTTTCCAAAAGGACACATATGTCAAAACTATGTAACTATAACAATCTACCAAAGGAGGATCGAAATGATGGCTTTCGAGCTCCTCTCACATTCCAAAGTAAAATCTTCAATTTACAAGCTGGAGGAAACTGGGACCCCTCCCTAGTCCTCCATCATAATACTATCAGCAATACCCCCTTTCAACAGGGAGCCTTCATCAGACATCTGTACTGAACATGTCAGTAGCCCTTCCGAATCAATAGCATACACTTCGAACTGGGAGGACGGCGCTAGGGACAAGGATCCTGAACCCAGACCATCAGTATCTCCAGCTACAGCCTCTAAGGAAGACCCAACACCCCGATCAGAATGTGACCTTACCAACACCTGGCCACCATCCTGGCGACAAGGGGATAGGTCGAGCCGGACTGGAGGTAATATTTTGATCCCCCCTTTTTTCGACAAAGGAGCCTTGCCTTTCTCCTTCCAATTCACCAATTTGGGAAAAGACCTTGGAGACATAGAAACCTCCGGTCTGGCCCGTTTCAAGGGACCCGGAAAACCATCCCTACTATCCAATTGGCCTTCTACACCCGGATCCAATCCAAGTGAGGAAAAAGGATTTTAGTCACCACTGAATTATTCAGACATAAGTCCCGGAAGCCATCCTTCTCTGTAGCCAGCAGCTCCTTGTCAAAAGCCTTAAAACTGGCACGTCCAACCTGAATCGGCACGCCCTCCTTGCCAGAAGACACCAGTTCCATATTCATCCCAGAATGGTTTGACACAGTGCCCAGATCAATCAGCACCTTCTTAGATGATGACGACCTCCGGCGAGCCACTTTACCGAGGACACCCAACCAGCAATCGATCCCTCAGTGAAGATGATAGTTTATCTGATAATAGAGTGGAATTAATAATGGTGTGCCTCTCTAATCCGTATTTGCATAAATAAAATGGTTTTGAACCCCATCTAAAATCAGGACTGCGGCTTTCTGTGAGCCCCTGTTCCATCCACGGATCCTCACCATGTGAGGATCCGCCTTCGTTGACGGAGGAAGGGAGGCGCCGCCCCTTCCTCTACCATTGTTGACGGCTAGGCGAAGGGGGCGCCACAGCCAGTCAAAGAAAGGAGGCGCCGACACGCCCCCCTTCATATGGGCACAGGGGAGGGGCTAACCCTCCCCTCACCATGATATAAGGAGGGGGGGAGCACCCCTCCTCCATTCTCCTCCCCCCAGTGCCGGCCACCAGGTAAGAGAGAGAAGACAGAGAGAAATAGAGAGAATGAGAGAGAGAGAGGGGACCAAGCCGGTTCATGGCTTGGTTCGGCCCGGCAACACGCCCGTCGCCTCGCCGGGCCTGGGCGGCGGCCAGTGGCCCTCACTGGTGGTGGGTGACCATCCGGTGAGGGTCCGGCCGGCCATGGTGGCCAGCCATGCCACCGGCACAAGCCGTGTGCCGCGGACGGTGAGGGAGAGAAAAAGGGAAATAGAGGGAGAAAGAGAGGGAAAGGGAGACGGCCATGGCGGCAGCCGGCTCTAGCCCGGTCGCCGATGGCCGGGCTACTCAGAAATTGGCCGGCGGCGGCCCTGTCCGTCGGCACAACTCCCCCCTATTTCGGATGAAACAGGGGAATAGAGGAGGAAGATGAAGGCTGTCGGGCCGATTGGGCCGTTTTGATCTAGGCCCTGTTGGGCTGGCTTATGAGCCGTTTGGGGTTGCATTTTGAGCCATGTATTGGGCTGAAAATGAAGAAATAAAAAGATGGCCCGATTCGACGTTGATTCTAGTTTCTTGGGTATTTTTATTTTTCCATTCGGGCTTATATATTAAGAAATATTCGAGCCCAAAGTTGGGCCTAGGATTTGACTCGGTAGACCTTAGGGATGCTTTATTATTCCAATTTTAGAGATTTAATTATGGAAATTATTGTTGTAGGTAACCAGATATCCACATAGCTAATTTACAGTTTGGGATTAACATACTGAGGTAAGTAAGCCATTTATTATAATTTTCATAAATTATTAAAATATAAAAATTATGTATTTAAATGCTATATTGATATATATTGCATTATTTGAAAAATGAGATAAAATAGAATTTTTCTATTTAATTTGATAAATAGTACCACGAGTATACAATTGGGTATCTGTTATAATTATATGTGATTGCTTATATTTTGCAAAGTAATGGATTATAAATGTGCAAAAATTGAATGATGTGATTATTTTGGCTTTGCAAAATATACTAGTACTATTAATATATTTTTATGCTATGAATATGCAAACCACTGTATATGTGACATGAGGAGCTTATGCTTATGATGATGCATGATGTGATACATGCAAATATGATGATGATATATGTCGCGCGGTTCTCATATGATGTGAAATGATGTGAAATGCCAAGTGATATGGGACCCACCTCCACAAGGGAAGATATGTGGAGGACATACATCTGAAGGATGTGTTGTTTTGATTATGATATATGGCATAACGCTGGTACCAGGACCCTTCCTTTAGGGGATATTAAAGAGTGATACACCAGATGGGTGTTGTAGGGCCGTGGGACACATAAGGAAATAGTAATTACATAAATACAGTGGTTTTGTTTACATTGCATATTTCGGCATTTATTGTATAATTAAGCTTCCAAAATTATTTGAGCTGATGACATGCATGTTTTGATAACATGATGAATGTATTTGAAATTGAAAGTTTTATACATGAAAATGTGATTTGGTAATATCTTGAAATGATGAAATGATTATATTATATTATAGTAGGCTTACTTATTGAGTGTGAGCTCATATAAATCTCACAATATTTTTCAGAGCCACAAGACTGAAGAATGGATTTGGGGTAGTTGGAGCTTTATCAGAGAAAATTAAGATCCAACATTTTGTTGTAACCCCATTGATTTATGTATGATGGGCATATAGCCCAAAACTCATAATTATGGCTTGTACTAAAATATTTGACTCTGAATGATATAGTGGTATTATCCTTCCTTGAACAAATTGGATTATTACAGGATGCCTTGCATGCCAGGCATGCGGTGGGTTGCCACCCTGGATCCCACATTGGGTCTGGGCCGTGACAGCTTTTATGGTATCAGAGCCAGGTTTTGACCTTAGGGACAAACATAAGATGACACTAGGCAAAACAGTAGGATGACACTGGGAGGGTAACAACTCTAAGAAGATATTTTTTTAAAGTAAATATGTTTTGAAAACTTAGGGTTTGTAAAGATATTGATTGGAACCAAACTTAGCAGGGAATAATAATGCCTCGTCACACCAGAAGTATGCGACAAGTTGAAGGTTCCAGGCTGGTGACTCTGGCCAGGGAGGCCAGCAACTTCTGAAGGCTCTGGTTCCATTAATGTGGCTGGCAATGGCCAGCAACAGTGCCAGACTGAGATACTTCAGGTCCTTATGGAAATGTGCAGGCTATGCAGCAGCAGATCCAACAAGTTGTGCCTGCTTAGCCCGTACCTCCTACTCTGCAAAATCCGCTAGTCGAACTTGAACCACCAATCCAGCCCACTCCGCTGTAACCCTGGCAAGGAGGAGGTCGGAGCTTCGCTGAGTTTAAGAGCTTAGCCCCTGCTTCCTTCTCTAGATCCACTAACCCCGTTGATGCTAAGGGGTGGATGAGGAGATGGAGAAGGCCTTCATGGCCTATGGTAGCCAAAAGGAGGAGCGATTAGATTTGCCACCTACCTCCTTCAAGGAGAGGCTTATGATTGGTGGTTGCATATGGAGCAGCGATTGGGAAGATAGGCTGTTTCCTGGAGGGAGTTCAAGGAAGTCTTTTTCAACAAATACTTCCCCAATAGTGTGCAAAGCCAGATGGAGTCTGAGTTTCTGGAGCTGGAGCAGAAGAATCTCTCTGTGGCCTAGTACGAAGTTGAGTTCACTAGGCTAGCCTGATTTGCTCCAGAAATAGTGACACTAAGAGAGCCAAGATCACCAGGTTCACTGAAGGATTGCGACCCAAACTAAGGCAAGCAGTCAATGCATTTGAACTCTCCACATATTGTGTTGTAGTGAGCAAAGCCCTGGTGATTGAAAGAGACATGAATAGGAACCAGAAGGAGTGGGAGCTACAGAGGAAGAGGAAGGGGTCTCCTTCGGGCCAGTCTTCGGGGCAGGCCAAAAGAAAGATACATATCAGCCCCCCTCAAGACCGAAGGATAAGGAGACCTGTTGCCCTCAATGCGGGAACTTCCACCCAGGCAGGCGGTGCCATGGACCGAAAGGTGCCTGCTTCATATGTGGAAAAGTGGATTACAAGATGGCCACTTGTCCCCTTCGGAGAGATCAACTGCTTTCTCCAAATCTGGGGATGAACCAGCACCAGCAGCCGAGGACCCAGGGAAGGGTCTTCACCCTCATCCAACAGGTTGCTGCCACTTCTAACTCCGTTGTGGTAGGTACACTTGTTATTTCAGTACTCCTTTAAGATTATTTCGTTCATATGCGATATAATACATTGATCATGAATGATAAATAGGATAAGCAATATGACATCTAAGACAATCTAAACTTTGTGATCAGGGACAATTAAAGTAGGCAACACTTATGCTCAAACTTTAGTAGATCCGGGTGCCACGCATTTGTTTATATCTGATGCTTATCTTGCCAATAATGCATCGTTGACACCCATTCCCCTAGAACAAGAGTTGCACATTGCATTCCCAAATGGAGATGTTATGAGGGTGGAGTCTGTATGCAGATCCTGCCAGATCAACGTGGGTGACAAGAGGTTGGAGGCTGATCTAATCGTCCTTCCACTGAAATCCTTTGATGTTATCCTTGGGATGGACTAGTTGGCCTCCTATCATGCTTCAGTAGACTGTTTCAGAAAAATGGTGATCTTTAAAATCCCTAATCAACCTAAATTCAGTTTTACTGGAAGCCATGAACACCTGGCCTCAGTGTTTGTATCATCACTGCAGGCTGCCAAATATTTGAAGAAAGGTGGCCAAGGATTTCTTGCTGTGGTCAAAGACCTCCAGCAGGAAGAGGTCAAGTTGGAGGATATTTCAGTGACTATGGAGTTTCCTGACGTCTTCCGGATGATTTGATCGAATTGCCTCCAGACCGGGAAGTTGAGTTCACTATCGATTTGGCCCCTGGCACTGGACCTATATCTAAGGCCCCATACCGTATGGCCCCAGCTGAACTAAAAGAGTTGAAGAGCCAATTGCAGGAGCTCCTGGACCGGGGATTTATCAGACCTAGTGTTTCTCCTTGGGGTGCTCTAGTATTATTTGTCAAAAAGAAAGATGGAACTCTTCAGCTCTGCATTGATTACCGAGAAATCAATAAGGTAATAGTACGGAACAAGTATCTTTTGCCGAGGATTGATGATCTATTTGATCAACTCCAAGGAGCTTAGGTATTCTCGAAGATTGATCTTTGGTCAGGATACCATCAACTCAAGGTCAAGGCTGGGGATGTGCCTAAGATAGCATTCAGAACTAGGTATGGCCACTACGAGTTCTTGGTGATGCCATTTGGGTTGACTAATGCCCCGGCAGCATTCATGGACTTGATGAACAGAATCTTTAAGCCATACTTGGATCAGTTTGTGGTAGTCTTCATTGATGATATCCTGGTGTATTCTAAAAGCCAGGAGGAGCATGTGGACCACCTGAAGATTGTTCTGCAAACTCTTTGGGAGAAGAAGCTTTATGCCAAGCTGCAAAAGTGTGACTTCTGGTTGAGCCAAGTACCATTCTTGGGTCATATAATATCTAAAAATGACATAACTGTAGACTCGAAGAAGATTGAGGTAGTTGTAAACTGGAGTCGGCTTTCCAATGTATCTGAAGTCAAAAGCTTCGTGGGGCTGGCTGGATATTATCGCAGATTCGTGGAGGGCTTCTCTCGCATTGCTCTACCCTTGACTCGCTTGACCCAAAAGCAAGCAAAGTTTGACTGGACCGAAGAATGTGAGAGGAGTTTCCAGGAGCTGAAGCAACGCCTAGTGTCTGTTGGGGAACGCGGAATACCCCCAAAATCATGGCTATAGCGTATATGAGTAATAAAAAAAACTTTTACCGTTCTAATCTATGAGTACAAGATCATACCTTCAGATTTGAACTTTGGAACACTTTGATTCGATTGCTCGACCTCAACCTTTTAGCCTTCCGCTGTATTTTGAAAATACCTTCCTTCTCTCACAAGATGGTGGGATCTCTTGGCCGTCCTAGGGTTTCTTGTTTTTCTTTCTCCAAAACCGTTCTCAAAACCTTAACCCTAGCAACCAACTGAGAGGGTATTTTATAGGGCTACAACAGGGACCAATAGAAAAATATGAAAAGGACTTTCCACGTAATTAAATCTCCCAATCCTACCTCGGGTTAGGATTCAATTACGTAAATTACAATTCATTCCACTAAAGAATTATAATTGTACTCCTAATCATGTTCGAATTTATATTTTCGAGCCTTTAATATTAAATACTTATTATCTCCCCACGTTAAGATTAAAGATATCCACTAATTAAATTTAATTACTGATAATATAATTTAATTGGCTTTTATTATCCTTGAGACTTATTCACTTAACTTATTTGATGTATCGGATTCAAAATCCACTTGCAAGATTTGATACAATCAAAACTTATAAGCTTCCTCAAGGGGATATCATCAATCCAATTTATCAGGACGTGGTTTCCTTCAACTATTAATATTCACCATATATGTTATTGCCCAACCCACTGAGTTTATTGACTCATATAGAATCTCACTCTATGTGTAATCAAAGCAATAATCACTACATACACGTGTCTAGAAATAGAATTCGGATTAAGAGCATAAGTAATCATAATATTCATGAGTTTTAAATTATTTTATAAAGTCAGTATAAAATAATTAACTCAACTGGGTCCTGTTCAATACACACAAAGTGTACTAGCACAAATAGTTAGAATAAACCATTCCCCATAATCAAGATAGACCTACTAAAAATTTGTGCTACAGTTCTACTGATGGTGTGTCCAATTCCATCTAAAACTGTGAACAATAAACTTGTATTCCAAAAGAACCGATGATCTAGTCTTCTGTGTGTAAGCCGTACTCTACACACTAGATCAAATACTCTTTGTAAATACTAGACACATGCACATATATAGTAAATGGCACACATTGCTCAAAATGAATTCTCATTAAAATATAAAGACATAACATAAAGCATATCTTTTAGTCTATATCTCTATCAGTGTCAGCCCCCATCCTTACCCTTCCGTCAGGATCTGGAGGATTCACCCTATACACGAATGCTTCTTGGAAGGGATTGGGATGTGTTCTAATGCAAAATGAGAAGGTGATAGCTTATGCCTCCAGACAGCTAAAGCCATACGAGCAAAATTATCCTACCCATGACCTGGAGTTGGCTGCCATGATTTTTGCCTTGAAGATTTGGCGGCATTATCTATATGAAGAGGCATGTAATGTATACACAGACCACAAAGTCTGAAATACATCTTCACTCAGAAGGAGCTAAATTTGAGGCAAAGGAAGTGGATGGAACTACTAAAAGATTATGACCTGAACCTGCACTATCACCCAGGGAAGGCCAATGTGGTAGTTGATGCCTTAAGGAGGAAGTCCTCCTCAGAGTTAGCTTCTATGATCACTTCTCTGTCTCACATCCAGAGGGACCTTGAGAAGCTGGAGGTTGAATTGCGAGTACAACGGTCTGATGGGCTTGTGGCAGCACTTGTACTCCAACCAACTCTGTTAGACAGGATCAAGTCCTCCTAGAAAGAAGACTTGGACCTATAAAAGATTAAGGAAGCTGTGGAGTCAGGGGTCCAAAATGAATTTATTATAATGAAAGATAGAACCCTGAGATTTAATGGCATGCTCTATGTGCCAAATGTGAAGGATCTAAGGGCAAAGATTCTGAGGGAGGCCCACTATTCTCCCTATACAGTGCACCCAGGAGGTACCAAGATGTACAAAGACCTAAAAGAAAACTTTTGATGGAAGGGAATGAAGAGAGAGATTGCTCAGTATGTGGCGAAATATTTAGTATGTCAGCAAGTGAAGGCTGAGCATCAAAAGCCTGCAGGACCCCTTCAATATCTGATGATTCTACAATGAAAATGAAAAAAGATCATTATGGACTTCGTGACTGGTCTGCCTAAGACCCCTAGGAGCAACGATGCAATATGGGTTATTATAGATAGATTGACGAAGTCAGCCCATTTCCTACCATTCAGAGTTGGGATTTCCAGTGAGAGATTGGCCATCATGTATATTGAGCAAATTGTGAGGCTTCATGGTATTCCCATATCTATTGTATCAGATCGGGATACTAGGTTTGTGTTCCAATTCTAGAAGAGTCTTCATAGAGCTCTAGGGACCAAACTGAACTTCAGCACAACCTTTCATCCCCAGACAGATCGGCAGTCTGAGAGAACCATACAGATCCTGGTGGACATGTTGCGAGCCTATATGATGGACTTGGTTGGTGCTTGGGACAACCACTTATCTTTAGTGGAATTTGCTTACAATAACAGCTACCAAGCCAGTATCCAGATGGCTCCATTTGATGCTTTGTATGGTAGGAAATGCAGATCTCCTTTATGTTGGGATGATGTAGGAGAGAGAAAATTGTTGGGTCCTGAACTGATCGATAGACAGTAGAAAAGGTGCAATTGATCAAGGGACGACTCCGCATAACGCAGAGCCGACAGAAGAGCTATGCTGATGTGAGAAGAATGGAGCTAAAATTTTAGGTTGGAGATCATGTCTTCCTGAAGATATTACAAACCAAAAATGTGATAAGATTTAGGATTAGAGGTAAACTGAGTCCACGATATATTGGGCTATTTGAGATTCTGAGTAAAGTAGGGGAGGTGGCTTATAGCCTGGCATTGCCTCCAACACTCTTTGGGGTACACAATGTATTTCATGTATCCATGTTGAGGAGGTACATTTTTGACCTTAGCCATGTGATAGAATTTGAGCCCATGCAGTTAAGGATGGATCTAACATATAAGGAGCATCATGTGCGTATTGTGGACCGCAAGGATCAAGTTTTAAGACAGCGTAGCATTCCCTATGTCAAGGTTCAGTGGAGTAACCATTCTGAGAGGGAAGCTACTTGGGAGCTTGAGGAGGAAATTAAAGAGAAATATCCTCAATTGTTTGTAACATAGCATATGTAAATGAAAAGAAGATTAATCATATGATCAAAGCTTTGAATTCTAAGTGTTATATGAAGTACATCAATTTCAAAGCCGAAATTTTTACAAGGGGAAAGAATGTGAGCCCTTGTTCCATCCACGGATCCTCACCGTGTGAGGATCCGCCTTCGTTGATGGAGAAAGGGAGGCGCCGCCCTTTCCTCTGCCATTGTTGATGGCTGGGCGGAGGGGGCGCAGCAGCCAGTCAAAGAAAGGGGGCGCCGATGCGCCCCCATTCACACGGGCACAGGGGAGGGGCTAACCCTCCCCTCACCATGATATAAGGAGGGGGGAGCACCCCTTCTCCATTCTCCTCCCCTCAGTGCCGGCCACCAGGTACGAGTGTGAATGAGAGAGAAACAGAGAGAGAATGAGAGAGAATGAGAGAGAGAGGTGAGACCAAGCCGGTTCATAGCTTGGTTTGGGCCCGACGGAGCGCCCGTCGTCTCGCCGGGCCTGGGCAGCGGCCAGTGGCCCTCACTGGCGGCGGGCAACCGTCCGGTGAGGGTTCGGCCGGCCATGGTGGCCGGCCGTGCCACCGGCACAAGCCGTATGCTATGGACAGTGAGAGAGAGAAAAGGGGAAATAGAGGAAAAAGAGAGGGAAAGGGAGATGGCGGCGGCGGCCGGCTCTGGCCCGATCGCCGGCGGCCGAGCTGCTTAGAAATTGGTCGGTGGTGGCCCTGGCCGCTGGCACAACTCCCCCCTCTGTTTCGGATGAAATAGGGGAACAGAGGAGGAAGATGAAGGCTGTCGGGCTGATTGGGCCGTTTTGATCTGAGCCCTGTTGGGCCAGCTCACGAGCCATTTGGGGTTGCATTTTGAGCCCTGTATTGGGCTGAAAAAGGAGAAATAAAAATATGTCCCGATTCGGCGTTGATTCTAGTTTCTTAGGGTATTTTTATTTCCCCATTTGGGCTTATATATTGAGAAATATTCAAGCCCAAAGTTGGGCCCAGGATTAGACTGAATAGACCTTAGGGGATGCTTTATTATTCCAATTTTAGAGATTTAATTATGAAATTAATGCTGTAGGTAACCAGATGTCCACATAGCTGATTTACAGTTTGGGATTAACGTACTGAGGTAAGTAAGCCATTTATTATATTTTTATAAATTATTAAAATATAAAAGTTATGTATTTAAATACTATATTGATATATATTGCATTATTTGAAAAATGAGACAATAAAATTTTGCTATTTAATTTGATAAATAGTACCACGAGTATACAATTGGGTATCTGTTATAATTATATGTGATTGCTCATATTTTGCAAAGTAATGGATTATAAATGTGCAAAAATTGAATGATGTGATTATTTTGGCTTTGCAAAATATATTGGTACTATTGATGTGTTTTTATGCTATGAATGTGCAAACCACTGTATATGTGACATGAGGAGCTTATGCTTATGATGATGCATGATGTGATACATGCAAATATGATGATGATGTGTCGCTGCGGTTCTCATATGATGTAAAATGATGTGAAATGCCAAGTGATACGAGAACCACCTCCACAAGGGAAGATATGTGGAGGACATACATTTGGAGGATGTGTTGTGATTGATTATGATATATGGCATAATGCTGGTATCAGGACCCTTCCTCTTAGAGAATATTAAAGAGTGATACACCAGATGGGTGTTGTAGGGCCGTGGAACACAAGGAAATAGTAATTACATAAATACAGTGGGTTTGTTTACATTGCATATTTCGGCATTTATTATATAATTAAGCTTCCAAAATTATTTGAGCTGATGACATGCATGTTTTGATAACATGATGAATGTATTTGAAATTGAAAGTTTTATACATGAAAATATGATTTGGTAATATCTTGAAATGATGAAATGATTATATTATATTATAGTATGCTTACTTATTGAGTGTGAGCTCATATAAATCTCACAATATTTTTCAGAGCCACAAGACTGAAAAATAGGATTTGGGATAGTTGGAGCTTCTATCAGAGGAAATTAAGATCCAACATTTTGTTGTAACCCCATTAATTTATGTATGATGGGCATATAGCCCAAAACTCATAATTATGGTTTGTACTAAAGTATTTGAGTCTGAATGACATAGCGGTATTATCCTTCCTTAAACAAATTGGATTGTTACAGGATGCCTTGCATGCCAGGCATGCGGCGGGTTGCCACCCCTAGATCCTACATTGGGTCTGGGCGTGATACTTTCTCATTACAGATATAAATGATTGTGTAAAAGTTGGCGTGGATCTTTTGCAGAATCTACTGTTAAAAAGTTATTAGCAATTAAACATCTTATTTGTGCAAAAATATACAGTAATCATGGTGAAAATCCATATTGTTTGGTGATCAAATGGTATATATGGTTCAACTATCAATATGCCAGGTGATCACCAAACCAGACAACTGACAATGGCTTCTATATACTCTTCTACCCATCTATAATTCCATCCATCAATTTTGTAAGAAAGTGGCTGTTACAATGAATTGAAACACAATGTTGTAGGGAGAATAACAACGATTCATTTAAATAAATATGTATCAGCCAGTTACCACAATGGGCCTAGTAGATCCAATTTAACTATCTCAGACATGAGGCTTCCTCCTAGAAATGTTAAAATTAACAATATTAGATAATGACCTCAAACATGAAGTTGCTGGGGAAAAAAATAATTTCCTAAAAGAAAAGACAATCACTCAGAAAATATCTCATGTTTCACTGATTTAAAGAACTGAAGAAAAATGTAAAACCTTAATTTCCTGAGACGTAGAAGCCATTGCACCTACCCAATTTAGTATAGATTGGAAGTTGCATCCTCTGATAAAAGACTGATTAAGTTCATTCATGTGTGAAACTACTAACTGAAATAGAGAGAATACAGCAAAATGTGGGCTGGGGAAGCATTTTATTCAAATAAATAATCAACCTCATATGTTCAAGCTTCTTAATTTGATTTTCAGTAAAACTAGTATTTATGTAGGAAAACAAGAATGCAATCTCCTTCAACAAGACAGAAAGCCTGACATCAAACCACCAAAAAAAAACCTGTAAATCTTTTTCAATCCAAAGCTGCCTTTGCAAAGTTTACGCTCATCTCATTTACAGACTTACACAATCCTCTCTGCATGTCTACAATCATACATGCTAGTAAAGTCCAAGATCACTTGTCATTGAGTTAATTGACAAGTATCGCATTCAACCACCATCACAAAGTAATCATGAAACTGCTAAAGGACGAGCTGGTTTGTTTTCTTGGATGGAGATCACAGTTTCAAAAGCACCCACCAAAGCCTTCACCTTGCTCTTCCTAGTCTCCACAAGCTTACTTGCAGTTTCTTCAATCACATGATTGAACAAAACTTGGGTGCCTTTCTTGTCCTGCACATTCTGATTCCTGGTCCTTGCTTTGGCTGGTCTGAATCTAAGTCTCCTTGGACTATTATTCTCAGACTGAAGGTTAACTATCTTGCCACGCCGAAATTTTAATTTGTGAGGGCCAGGAGACTTAACTTCAGAGTGAACATTTCTGGTTCTGCTAAGTATTCTCTTGTTTTCACCCTTTGAAACAGCAGCTTTGCTTCTTTGCTCGGTCCCCCCTTTGTCTGAAGCAGATATGGTCCCTTTGCTTAATGCAGAATTATGTGAAGACAGAGATGGTGAAGACAATAATGATGAGGCTAATGATGAGAAATGTGATGATGGATACGATCTAGCTCTGCTGGGTTTTTCTTCTATAGTGGTCTTCTGATCCACCTTTCCTGGCTTCGGATCAACAGTGTACAAAGTTTTCTCCTTGATTTTTTCATCACTGCTATCTCCTTTTCCATCTTTTCCTTGAATTTTCACTGGGCTAGAAGGTTTCATGCCCTTGCATTTCCTCAGCTTCATGGTTGAAATCTGATTAACAGGAGGTTTGGTCAAGGTTGAAGTTTTCAGTGGTTTAAGTACTTTCTCTTCTCCAATTTTCGATTGGCCAGAATTCTTGATAATCTTCTTCTCTGGGTTCCTTCGAACAGTAGAAGCTGATGGAGAAGCAGATTCCTTGTGTTTCAATGAGGTTGCAGGTTCAGCAGATACATCACCTGCCTTATGAGGTAATGGAGTTTTTTGCTTGATGATTCGGTGTGCCAGAGGTGCAATAGCTTTATCAGCAGATGGAATCTTCTGCTCAGTATTTCTGGGCTTAGCATATGTGAAAGCTTTCGAGGCAGGTGATGCAGCATTATTCTTGACAGATGCATCGGTTGACTTCTGCTTGATGACTTTTTCCCTGACAGACATCCAAACCTTCTGTGCAGTCTTTGGCTCATTCACCTTGCTCTTTTTGCTATCATCTGCATTCAAAATCTTCACCTGGCTTCGTTCCTCAGACAATCCTTCAGCTTGATTCGTCGGTGCATGCTCTGCAGATGCAATGATCTCCTGGACAGGTAACTTTATGATTTCAGGCTCTTCCGATGATTCTTCCACTATACTGCTAACCACATGCACAGCAAATGCAATGCCTGCCTTAATTGGTGGCGAAAACACAAGCTTTGTGCCAAGATACTCCACTTCCAGTTCGTCTACCAGTGCTACTGGTGTATGCTCAGCAGATACTATACCTTTCTGGCCGCATGATTCATCAGGCTTAATCCTTACAGGTTCTTCACATAAACCTTCTGCTGGAAATGTGTGTTCATTAGGCATATTGTTTCCCTGGATGTCTGATGGGGTCACCAATTTGATGGGTATAGGATCAAATCCCTGCGATGACTCTTCAGCTAGATTTCCAGGTTTATGCTCAAGAGATGCAACTGTAAACAGATCAGAAATGAAGTCTTGAGCTCTGTGCCAGAGGATTCTTCAGTGGATCCTCCTTGATTGGCAGGTGTATCTGAAAGCCGAATTTCCTTGTCAGATGGTAGATCCTTCTCTGTGATGAGTTCATCAGTGTGTTCATCTATTGATTGAGATGGCTTGGACTTGCGCTCTTGTCTCTTCCTTCTCTCTTGTGGTGTCAAAACTTTTGTTTGATTTTGTTTTTCATCCGGTGTCCCACTGTTTCCAAGAAATTTGACATGTCTTCGAAGTCTTTTCTTTGCCTCAAGATCTTGTTTAATTCCATATTTACAGAAATCATGACAAGAGCCAGTAGAAGTTCTGAGGTAATTAGGGACAGGCTTTTCACCACTGTCTGAAAGGAATGGTGAAACAGTAGTGATTGCTTTTCCTGTTGAATTTCTCCTTGCCCCACTTCTAGGCTTAATCACCTGAGGGGTTACGGAGATGGTATATCTATCTGTCATTTTTCGACTCATTGAAAATAAAGATAGCTAGTATGGACAGTATTATCTTCAATTCAGCAGTAAAGACACCTAGGCAAGTAAGCACAGAGCAAGTTCTCAGCACTGCAACCAAACAGAAAGACATGAGGTTAGAAAAAAAGAAAAAAAAAAACATGGTAATTAATCTCTTTGCTTTATGCCAACTTTCAGTGATATACATGATTTTTAGAGCATGCATACACGATTTCTTAGCTAATTTAGGACTGACACATCAAAATTGCCAGGAAAGGCTAGTTAATAATTTTAAGCTTATTAATTGACACGATTTATTTAACAAATGAAGAGGCTGTCAACAAGCCAACATTTCATTGATAGCACAGACAGTAGTGTCATAATTGATAATTCAGTACAGACTACTTTTATAAAAATTTGTCCGGAAACAACATTTATCCTTTATTATCATCTAATTTAATTGGACCCAATGTATCAATAATTTGAAGAACTTCTTGGGCAAGCAGAAGAGACAACAATATAATTAATGTATTGGGTTGTTGTATATATATCTCATTATATTAAGGCTCTTGTTTGTTTCTTATTCCACTAAATTTTTATGAAGAGAAGTTCATTAACGTATTGGAAATATGAAACCTAGTTCCAAATGGAAATCAAACTGTTTATGAAGAGAAGTTAAAGAATTCTTATCAAAAGACCTATTGCAAAATTCAAAGTCTGAACTACACTGGATGTTCCAGCTCATTGGCTGCATTTCTGCCTGAAACATCTGAGCACTAAATTTTTGAACTTATTTACAACTCCAAAAAAGCATCCAATGTAATATAGAAAGAACCAAAGAAAGATCATATGTAACAGAAACCAAAGCACCTGTCCATAAGCCAATTATCCTTGAGCCACTTAAAAGTAAAAAAATCCAGTTATTGTATAAAAGTAATCAGTTTCCTGAGTAATATCAAGAAACAGAAAGACAACCTTATTCGGTGGTAAGGAATCCTAAGAGTCATGGCTTCCAAAGGAAACAACATTCCAACATGGGAAAAACAAAGCAAAAAAATAATACAACCAGTATCAAGTTAAAATTTTGAGAAAAAAATTAAATATTATATAAACTATTAAAACTGACTAAGAAATGCTTCTGCAATATCATACACCTCCATGAGGGAAGGAACCCTCAGAGGAGGGTGCCAACTAGTTGAGTTGGTAAAGTCTCTTCCTATTGATACAAGAGACTCAGGTCCAATCCCACCCCTGGTCATGCTTCCATCGATGCTAGCTCTTAAAAGGATTCAAAATATTAGAATATTTTTTTACATTCCCCTTGGTTCTTATATTCTTTAACACAGATCTTTTTCTGCACCAGAACCATTGGAAAATCTGATACCTAATGAGAATACAGCAGGTCATGCACTTATTTTATTTTCTAAGATAATAAAAGCAGAAAAAGTGGATGGAAACAGAAGCAAGCTATTTCACATGCTTCTGCAAGTCCTTTCATTGAAAGGAGAGAACAGAATATACATTCAAAGCAGATTCCTGCGACCTACTTTTTGGAATTCATAACTCCTTTCACCCCTAGGTTTTCCTTTTACAAGTATCAATCAAAGACAAAAGAACAAGTGAACAGGATTAAATTTCTATTGAATGATGTAGTATAATAGACAAAGGACTTTGGTCTGCTGGTTGGCACCTCTCTTTCCTTGGCACTTATTCTGGAGAGAGGTTTGGCAGTGCCACCATTAGCCTCCCGGAAGAAAGCTCTATAATGTAGGTGGAAAAAAAAGATAATTTAACAAAACGTCCAATAGAACCATCTATTTAAACAGACCACTAAATTTTAGGAATAATAAAGCTCACGGCCAATCATAACTCATTAACCATTTCTATAGCACACTAAATAAAGATATAATTTTTCAAAAAAAAACATCCATCAAGATACAAACTTTCTACCATAATTCATCAGATATATGATCGGCATTCAAATCTAAGAAGCAAAACTTTCCGCCGTTTTCTTGGCGAAACCATCCCTTCATCTATAAAACAGTGAAAACTAACGAGAACAATCGAAAACAAACAAACAAACGTATCCGGAAACCATCTGAAAACCAGAAAGAAAGGAAGGACGCAAAATACGGATCAAGATCGCACCTTGGGGAGGGAATCCCCTGGCTTAAAGGCGAAGGAAAAGGGTCTGCCAGATCTCGCGCGCCGCGAAGAAAGCGTTATGGGAGTGCCGCACGTATGTTGCTGCGGTGGAGCAAACAGCGAAAGCGATAGCGAGAACGAGAGAGAGAGAGAGAGGACGGAAAGAAGGGAGGCTTGCCGCCTTTGCCGTCCTTGGAAACACAGCGGAAGCCGTTGGCTGGCGTGAAGAAACGGAAAATATATATTACCATGCCAAGAGAATCTGGAAAGATTTACAAGGGTTGACCAAATCACGGCGTTTACGGGTTGACCAAATCTACCAGGTTGGCCAAACCTTCCCATGCTGTCGGGGAAGGTGTGAATGCATGCTTTCATCATGACTGCCTCTAATTTTATTAAATTAGTATCTTATTCAATATAAGGTAATGAAATTATTATTATTCTTTTTTTTTTTGCATTTAATTAAATGCAGTGCATTAGCATACTTTGACGTGATTAAAGATCAGTAATTCAAATCATAGTAGGATGAGGATTATTGAAAGATGTCTTGTGTGATTCTATCTCAACCATAATATATTATAATATTAATTTTATATATAAATTTAAATTATTATAAAAATATTATTTAAAATATTTAAAAAAATTAAATAAAAATATTAAAATTTTATAAATATTTTTAAAAAATAATTCAACTAAAACATCACTAGAGTGAAGAAGTACAAAGCATCATCACTCCAACTATTAGAAGAGGAAAGGCATTTTGTTAGAGGAGATGGGATTGAGATGGGAGAATAGGTTAGTTATGATTTTTGTTTAGGTTAAAGACAAATAGTAGGTTAAAGACAAATAGTAGGTAAAGAAGGGTGATTAAGTTTGATAAAATTTAAGGTTGGGTTTTAGGATAAATTAATATTTGTACTGTGCGATTTAAATCTAGATAAACTAGTTGGTTGTGCTCCATCTAAAGTGATTGAACTATAAAATAGAATCAAAATGATAAACTATCTTACTTCTTAGCCAGACCAATATGGTATGCCTTATGTCACCTAGGTCGGGATGGTATGAACAATGCTAACGAAAAATATTTATTCAAATATTAGATAAGATATATTTGATATTATGCAAGTATTTTTTTTTTGCAATAATTTATTCCTTTTAAAAGTAGATATTGTATGGAATGATGGTTTATTAGATAAAAATGTGTGAGAATTTATATGCACATATATTTAATCTAACACTAATAATGTACCTAGAGATATTAAGTTCTTATATAAAATTAAAGAGTTAAAAAAATATTTTTGGCTTATCCTTTTAGAAGAGATTTAAGATTATTATAGAAAGGATATAAATCATATCAAAGCAAGTGTGATAGTCATATCACACGCAGGTCAAGTTTGGTGCATGATGAGCCTATATATATATATATATATATATATATATATATATATATATATATATATATATATATGAGCTTGTTCTATTTATTAAATATATATATTTATATTTAAACCTATCTTTTGCTACATCATATCACATTGTTTGGTTGAAGGTTCTAAAAAGAATTTTTTTTTTTAGGGGTAGGTTTATACTTGTTTGGCATTGGATTAGTACTCTTCAAGATAAGACATGACAAGAACACCTTTTTCTCCATAATTTTTTTTTTTATTAATGAGGCTAAATCTTGTAAGATAGGATAAACGGGTTAGGAGAATTTTTAATGAGTTAAATAAGTTTTGAATATATTAAGTTGGGTTAAAAATGTTTGAAATAGGCTAAGCAGTTCTTAAATAGATTAAATAAGCTAAACAAGTCAGATCATATCTCTATCTAATTATTAAATATGTTTAAATGAGTTAAATAGAATAAAGATTTTTGCTTGAAATTGGCTCATTTAACAAATGAGTATAAGTGGGTTAGCTTGTCTTCAATCAAAATTTATTTACATCAAATCAAAACTTATACAAGGCAAGCCATAAATTGAAACCCCTGCATAACCGAAGGCTAGTTATTATCACTTTTCGCCATGGAGTTGGCGCAACGAAACAAATAATTATATCACTCTCTAATCTTAACAAAATTTTATTTTAATGTGAATTTGAAGTTCATGGTGACCAATTAAGAAAAAAGAAAAGTGATTTAACAAACAGAAATGTAAAGTAAAGATAACAAAATTGATTCTGTTATTTCGGCAGTGCACCGTTCTATGGTTTTTATCTCTTCGGAATTTTCATCACAGATTATATCAAAGTGAACTTTGATGGTACTGTATCGGACCGTATTACCGGATCTGGGTTTATCATCAAGGACCTGAGCGAGAGCTGCTCGCGGCTAATGAACATTGCTCTCTCGATATTTCGGTTCCTATGGCAGAGTTAGGCTGCTTGGGCTGGCATCACCTACGTTGTTCGCATTTTGCACTCTCATCGGGTGATTATTGTGAGAGATTCTTTTATGGTCATCCACTAGATTAGACGGGATGCTGATCTATGTTCCTCCTATAGCTCTCTGATCAGTGATATATGGGCTTCTCTTCAGTCTACCTATGCTCCATTGATCAATACTGTAGCGGATTGGGTTGCCTCGGCTGTAGCTCGTCATTCTGATCAGTGGGAATGATATCCTAGTGACCCTTGCCAGGTTATTTTGGAGTAAATTATGTAGTCTGATACTTCGGATTTGACTCATTTCAGAGTGGTATGATCGTCCGTTTGTAATAAAAAAAAAAAAATAATTTATTACTTCTATCATCAATTAATTGCTTAAATTACCTACGCAAGGCAAGGTGGGTGGATCAGTAAATGGTATGGAGCCAGCGACCAAGATCGCAAAATTGATGGTAATTGTGGTAACAAACGGTTTATAATAAAATAAAGAGGTGGTAATTTTACGGCATGGTAAGACAAGTTGATTTGGCCACCCTACTAAGTTGATTTGGCCACCCTACTAGAAATAATACAAAGTTTCCTAGGATTCTTAAAGGATAAGGCACTCTTTACGGCTATCCTCATCATGGGGGTCACATGGTACAAGTGCATCATCATCATCATCATCATCTTGGATGCCATTGTTTTTTGCCCCATGAAAGCAATTGACATGAATTGGGATGATATAATAAAAGGAATGATGTTCTGGCAAGGAAAGTGAGATTAATTAGAAGGAAAAAAAAAAAAACAAGAGCACACGCAAGGTTAATTTAATACGGTTTCGATCAACATGAGGCCCCTCTGAATGGCATTTGTTATGCAGATCCAATAAATTATATAGTCATTTTTGTTTAAATTTAATAGAACCAATTTCTTAAAGCTGTCAGTCTCTTTTACTCTTTTATCTTATAACTCTACAATGCTGAATTTTAATTGAAATGCTGCCAAGAAAAACTATTGTGCATATATATTTGTTTAAACTTTCTTTGGAGTTCCTTAAAGAGAACAACTTGAGTACATGAAACTATACCCAGATATTATCCTAATTATTGTTCGTAAAAGAAAAATAAGAACTGGATTCATGATCTAGTTCCTTGTTAACCCAAGACCAATGATTCCATAACCATCAGTACAACACATTGCTGGTTTGAGCCATCACCAAAAAGGAAATTATTACATCAAAAACATTATAAAAGTTGGTAACACAGAGCAAACAGCAATCCATTGACCAACGCAACTGGCAGCGTGATGCACAAGGAAGGAGGAAAAGATCTTCAATCAAATACTACACACTGAATTGCTATTTAACACCCATCCCCAAATTATATCAACTAAGTTGGCTTCAATATATATATATTGAGAATGGCAATGAATTTTAACATAATGCATATCCAATAACATCACTATATCTGCCTTGATGAGGCCAAATCTCAACACATGAGCACGAATTTTAAAGCACATGGCACATATATTAGCCTGCAGAGGGAATCTGAGAGGCTGGCTTAGCCCATGGTCAGGTGTTCCTCATGGTGGGCTGGGACCTTGTCAGGCTTGCTAAGCCCAACTCAGTCCAACAACTGAGCCTGGAGGTCATCTCAGTGCAATGAGTTATAATTTCACGCATGGAAGTTTAAACCAGTAAGGCAGCAGTCAGATTCTAAAATCCTCAAAATATCTTGAGATGTATGAACTTTTTATTGGGCTAAAAATTAATATGAAAAAAAATTTAATATTTACAATATATATAATTCTAAACTAAGTAGAATAGATATAATATTTTATATAAGTAATCCTAGCTAGTTTAGAATTAAAGACTTTGTTATTGTTGCCATTATGCATTGCCTGCGAGGCCCATTGTGAAACATTGATCTTTTGCTAGTGCTATGCAGTGAATCTAAACCACGCCCAGATTCCAGTGGTTGCATATTATTTCCGCATAATTTTCATAAGATAACATAGCTGGTTTGGTTTACTTGGTAAGATTGCCAGTTCAGCTAGTCAATTTATCAGAGGTTAGAAACCTATAAACTGAGATAAATGATGATTCCCATGAATTCTAAAGGGCTGTTATGAAAGCAATGTATACAAGTTTTGGACTATATATACCATCTACTCTGCAAAAGATTAATATGTATATCAGAATTTTTGAGTGATATATGTAAAGAAGTTCATAAAAAATCATGCTACCATCTCATGCAATGAGAGGACCATGTAAAAATAGAGGCCTTGTCTTATCCGCATGAATTTCTAATAATATGCAGCTGATCCAATGTGGCCAATTTTTTTTTCTATTAAATATATGTCGCATATTTAAACATAAGCAAATAACTGGGAGCATGTATTAATCCTACGAATTTACTTGTATTTCATTCACCTGAGAAAATTCTAGAGAAAATCATTATAAAAAAAAAGTGGTTAAGATGTATTTGATTTATCCTCGTCATCCAAGTGTCTTTCTATTATTTCCTGTTAAAATCGCTACATTTTTTAAGAGAAAATATTCTTCATATTCTAATTATTTCTCTTCATGAATATTCTTTGCATCGCCAGACAAAGAAAAGAAGCACTCTTTCATTCCCATCCCTGTACCTTCTCACTTTCTCATCAACCAAACAACGTACGTTCTGAAAAAATTTCTTGCAACATAGGATGGGTGCCATGTGAGAGTTATGGTGCCTTGTAGTACCATGGTTCCATGCCTCCATTAGTCTCATCTCTGCATCTAGTGGAGACACATTAAAGTCATGCTCCATCTCAGGTGATAGCATCTGCATGATGATGCTACGTTTGTAACACTTGGGCCCTTACATCTGTGATCATTTTTCTTCTAGAGATTGATCCTAAAGAATATGTTGAAGAATTTCCTAGGAAAAGTTTTTGTACACTACCTTCGGTGCAGGATGTATGGCACATCCAAAGTCCAGGTGAGTCACATAGGTTTAAAAGCTTATGCTACATAAGTTCTCAGGTTCCTAAATCATTTGGGTCGACTTAGTGACCCAAGAATAGAGAGCATGTGAGTCATGGGTGTACCTGGACTCGGATTTGAGTGCTTTCTTGCATGACTTAAAATGGAGTTTTTTGAGAGAATGTTTAATAAATTGTAGGTTATGGGACTGGGTCCATAGGGATTGAACTCAGGTTTTTTAAGCTTCCATATTTTTAAGGAGTTTGTTAGGGAGTTGGTTGCGGGTTGGTGCGAAAAAGTCTTATCATCGAAGATAGATGATTATTTAAGGCTCTCTCTGAATATAACCGAAAAGACTAAGAAATAAAGGCATTCTTTTTTTCTTCTATATCCATCTATTCTTCTTTCTTCCATCTTTCCTTACGTGGCTGATCCTGATGGAAGCTGCGCAATAATTGGTATCAGAGCGTGATGGAAGCTGCGCAATAATTGGTATCAGAGCGTGCTTAGAAAGAGAACAGATTCTTTTCTTCAAATAAATTCTTCTCACTTTCTTCTCCCCATCCTCTTCCTCCTCCCTACTCTCCGTGCGCTGGAGGGATTCATGATCCAATGGGAAAGGCACGGAGTGATAAAGTCTCTTGGAAGCACATCGTGGGGTTTCGCTCGAGTACAGTGCCTCTCAAGAACCACAACAAGGAACGGTGTCAGGCCCTCCCAGGAATCGGAAGCATTGCATTGCATGGGGGCTTCGTGCGTTGCATGGGGGCTTCGTGGAGCATGAGGAGAGGGACGAGTTCACGTGGGGCATCTATGCTAGCCACGTCCAGGAACCCATGGGAGGAGATCTTGATCCAAGAAACGGTGCATACGTGATCGAAGAGACTTGGAGGGGGAAGGAGCATCTCACATGGAAAAATGCCTGATGACGAGAGGAATTCGTGAAGACAGATGGAGGCTTTCTAGCGGTGAAAGGATTAAAGAAAAGGATTAAAAATCCTTTAAAAGAAAAAGGGGTACCAATATTCGAACCAGCAATCAAAGGAAAGAGGGACGAGGCAACTAATCATTGGAATAATTTGATCGATGGCAATAAGTAAGGAAAGGCCAAGCATCTTATCCAAGAAGAGGCTGGAGGAGAGAATTTTAACTAGGATTTTGCCTTTAGGTATTTTTTAAATTCATCCATGTGATTGCTGTTTGTGGCCTAATCAATCATGAGTAGTGGAAGCAAAGTTGAGTTTGAAAATTTTAATGAAAAAAAAAATTTCATATGGAAGGTGAGGGTTGAGGATTTACTAGTACATAATTTTCTTGATATTGCTTTGGAATCAAAGCCTGAGGAGATGTCAGAAGGGGATTGGTTGTCTCTTGAGAAGAGGGCATGTGCAACGATCAAAGGGTGTCTTGCTGATTCGGCTTTATACAGTGTCCTAGATGAGAAGAAACCGAAGGGTCTTTGGGCCAAGTTGCATTCCTTATACATGAGCAAAAATATGTGCAATAAACTTATATTGAAGAAACAATTATATAGTCTTCGAATGCAGGAAGACGGGGATATTGTTTTTCATATTCAGAAGTATGATAGGGTATGCAATGATTTGATGACTCTCGGTGTTAAAATGGAGGAAGAAGATAAATCTCTTCTCTTGTTATGTTCATTGCTTATGTCTTATAATTCTTTTGTTACTACACTGCTTTATGGAAAAGAAACATTGCTTTATGAAGATATTGTGTCTGTGTTGAGATCTAACGAGCAGCAGAAAAAGATGATAGGAAAAGATGTACCTCAGGAGGGCCTCACGGTAGGAGAGAAAACTGGTAGAGGCAAGGAGGTCAGCAAGCATAGGGGCCGATCCAAGTCTAAGTCAAAGAAAGACAAAGGCAAGTTTAGGTACTACAAGTGTAATGGGGTTGGACACATAAAAAGAAATTGCCCTCTTTGGAAGAAACCTCAAGAAGAGAAGAAAGAGAAGGAATCTGTAAGTACTGTTGAAGATGTAGGGGTCGAGGAGGATCTTTTGGTGGTTTCAGATGCACACAAAAGAATAGCAAATAGTTGGTTACTTGATTCAGTCTACTCACATCATTATACACCGCATCGGTCCTAGTTTGCAGATTATACTAAAATCAATGTGGGGAATGTGACATTAGGGGATAACCATTCTTGCAGGGTGGCAGGAGTTGGCACAGTTAGGATCAGGATGTTTGATGAGGTTGTGAGAACTCTTACTCATGTGAAGTATGTTCCTGACTTGAAGAAGAACCTAGTATCTTTAGGGTACTTGGAGATGAATGGATTTGGCTTCAATTGTCATTCCAGGAATGATATTCTCAACATCATGAAAGGTGCCATGGTTGTGATGAGGTGAAAGAGGCTGAAAAATAATTTGTATCAACTGGTTGTGTCTGTGATGTGTGGAAGGTCTGAGACAGCAGCAGTAGTGCATAGTCAGCAGGATATGTACCACAAGTAGTACTACCATCATGGTCACATGGGAGAGCGAGGTATGAGGGTGCTGATGAAGGATAGGAGGATCCCAGCTTTGGATGAGGGTGTTGCAGAGGTCTGTGAGCCATGTCAGATGGCCAAGTAACACAAGGTAAAATTTTTTAACAGTTCAGTACATAGTATAGGTCCTTTGGAGCTAGTACACAGTGATGTTTGGGGTCCAGCTCCAGTTTTAGGTAGGAATGGGGCTAGATATTTCATGCATTTAATTGATGATTTTTCAAGAAAGGTCTGGATATATTTCTTGAAGTAAAAGTCAGATGTCTTCTCCAAATTTCAAGTATGGCAGGTTGAGGTGGAGAAGAAGACAGGGAGATATGTAAAGGTGGTGCGGTCTAATAACGGTGAAGAATTCACAAGTAAGGAGTTTTTGAAATTTTGCATAGATGGAGGCATCAAAAGGTAATTTTCAGTGGTTAAAACTCATCAACAAAATGGAGTGGCTGAGAAAATGAACCAAACTCTTATGGAGAAAGCTAGATGTATGAGACTGCAAGTAGGATTACCTAAAATGTTTTGGGTAGACACAGTTGACACAACAGCCTACCTGGTGAACATGTCTCCTCATATCAAGCTTGATGGGAGGTTACTAGAGGATGTGTGGTCTGATAGACAGGTAGTGCTCAGCCATATCAGAGTTTTTGGATGTACAGCATTTGTACATGTGGATGCCAGTCAGCGGACTAAGTTGGATGCCAAAGTCCAAAAAATAGTGTTCATTGGATATCCGCGAGGAGTCAAGGGATACAGGCTATGGGATCCCTTGGACCAGAAGGCCACGATCAGCAGGGATGTGGTTTTTAATGACAACTCGGTCCTCAAGAAGCAGGAGATGGTAGGGGTTCAGCCGAAGGCCTAGTCGGTTGCGGATGGATAGCAGGAGGCTCAGCAGGACGCAGATGAGCAACTAACCTCTTATGATATTTTTAACCTTTTGTAGGGTTGTTAGAAGGACATGAGATTCAGGTGGAGCACACTCCAGATATGTCTTCATATGCGGGGATCAGCCAGATGCATGCTCATGGCAAAGATGAGCAGAGGGAGGAGTCACATCCTGGGATAGGCATCGGCATTGCACTACATAAGCTAAAGAGAATCATTCGGCAACCAGAGCGATATAGGTTTGGCAAGACTATGTCATATGCATTGATGGCTGCCAGTGGAGAACCGATTACCTACCAGAAGGCAATGACAAGTCAGGATAGAGATAGGTGGATTCAGGCTATGGCAGAAGAGATGCAGTCCCTGCAGAAGAATCAGACTTGACGATAGGTGTCACTGCCAAGTGAAAAAAATCCATTGGTTGCAAATGGGTTGTGTGTGTTGTGATTGATTGTGATACGGGACCCACCTCTACAGGCAAAGATATATGGAGGACACACATATGTAGGATGTGTTGTGACTGTTTATGTTATATGGCATAATGCTGGTACCAGGACCCTTCCTCTTAGGGGACATTTAAGAGTGATACACTAGTTGGGTGTTGTAGGGCCGTAGGATACATAGAAGATCAGTGATTATATAAATACAGTGGGTTTGATTACATTGCATTGTTTGATATTTATTATGTAATTAAACTTTCGAATTATTTTGAGCTGATGATATGCGTGTTCTGATAGCATAATAAATGTAGTTGAATTGGAAGCTTTTCATGAAAATGTGAATTGAAAATATCTTGAAATGCTATAATGATATATGATTATTTTTACATTATAATAGGCTTACTTATTGAGTGTGAGCTTATGTAAATCTCACAATGTTTTTTAGAGCCTCAGGAGTAAAGAAGGACTTAAGGGGTTGATGGAACTTCTAGCTAAATAAATTAGTTCCATTATGTTGTTGTAACCCCAGTTATGCTTGTATGTATGGCTTGTAGCCTAAACCTTATAGTTGTGGTTTGTTTTAAGTTATGGATTTGAATTAAATATTTATAATTATTGTCTTATATTGATTATGTGTCATACACTACAAGAAAATACCGAAATAGCGACGCAAATTTAGCGACGCAAATTGCGTCGCTAAATTGCGACCTCTTTGCGACGCCTTTGTGACAACAAAATATTGCGACGCATTAGCGACTCATTAGCGACTCAATTAACCAAAAAATCAAAAAAAATTAAATTTTTAATATTGCGACAAATATTGCATCGTAATATTTTTAAATTAATTTTTTATGAAATATAAATATCAATAAAAATATTGCGACGCAAATATTGCGTCGCAATGTTTTTTACAGAATTAAATATTTTAAATAGCGACGCATTAGCGACGCAATAAAATAGATAATTAGAAAAATTATTTTAATTTAGTGACGCACAAATTGCGTCGCAAATAATTGAAATTAAATTAAATTTTATAAAATCTAATTATCGGAAAAAAATATTGCGACGCATCACAGTGCGTCGCAATGTTTTTAAAAGAATTAAATATATTAAATAGCGACGCATTAGCGACGCAATAAATTAGAAAATAAGAAAAATAATTTTTAATTTAGCGACGCAACAAATGCATCGCAAATAATTTAAATAAATTATATTGTTTAAAGTATAAATAGTTTACAAAATATTGCGACGCATAACAGTGCGTCGCAATGTTTTGAAAAGAATTAAATATTTTAAATAGCGACGCCTTAGCGATGCAATAAAATTGGAAAATAGAAAAATTATTTTTAATATAGCGACGCAACAATTGCGTCGCAAATAATTTAAATGGAATTATATTTTTTACAGTAGTAATATTTTAAAAAATATTGCGATGCCAACCAGTGCGTCGCAATATTTTGAAAAGAATTAAATATTTTAAATAGCGATGCCTTAGCGACAATAAACTAGAAAAATAGGAAAATTATTTTTAATTTAGCGACGACACAATTGCGTCACAAATAATTTAAATGGAATTATATTTTTACAGTACTAATATTTTAAAAAATATTGCGACGCCACCCAGTGCATCGCAATATTTTGAAAAAAATTAAATATTTTAAATAGCGACGCATTAGCGACGCAATAAACCAAAAAATAAATTAAAATTATTTTTAATATAGCGATGCAATAAATGCATCGCAATAATTTTAAATAAAATTAAATTTTATAAATTATAAATATGAGAAAAAATAATTACGACGTAACACATTGAGTTGCAATATTTTTAAAAAATTAATTATGTTAAATAGCAACGCATTAGCGATGTAATAAGCGAAAATATTAATTTAGAAAATTATGTTTTAAAATAGCGACGTACTTGTTGCATCGTAATTATTAGAATTAAAGTTAATTTTTTATATATTATAATTATCATATTAAAAAAATACGATGCAACCCTTTGTGTCGTTATATATTTAAAAAAATTAATTATGTTAAATAGCGATCGGTCCAAAATCGATCGTGACCGATCAGAATAAGGGCTTGGATCGATCGCAACCCTCGGATCATCGCCGATCGGACCGATTGCCGCGGTCCGCGATCGGTCGTCGCCGATCGGGATCAGGGCTTGGATCGATCGCAAGCGTTGGATCGTCGCCGATCTCGGACGGATCGCCACGGTCCGAGATCGGTCGTGGCCGATCGGGATCAGGGCTTGGATCGATCGCAACCGTCGGATCGTCGCCGATCTCGGACGGATTACAACTGTCCGAGATAGGTCGTGGCCGATCGGGATCAGGGCTTGGATCGATCGCAACCGTCGGATCGTCGCCGATCTCGGACGGATTGCAACTGTCCGAGATCGGTCGTGGCCGATCGGGATCACGGCTTGGATCGATTGCAACAGTCGGATCGTCGTCGATCTCGGACGGATTGCAACTGTCCGAGATAGGTCGTGGCCGATCGGGATCAGGGCTTGGATCGATCGTAACCGTCGGATCGTCGCCGATCTCGGATGGATTGCAACGTCCGAGATCGGTCGTGGCCGATCGGGATCACGGCTTGGATCGATCGCAACAGTCGGATCGTCGTCGATCTCGGACGGATTGCAACTGTCCGAGATAGGTCGTGGCCGATCGGGATCACGGCTTGGATCGATCGCAACCGTCGGATCGTCGCCGATCTCGGACGGATTGCAACTGTCCGAGATCGGTCGTGGCCGATCGGGATCACGGCTTGGATCGATCGCAACAGTCGGATCGTCGTCGATCTCGGACGGATTGCAACTGTCCGAGATAGGTCGTGGCCGATCGGGATCACGGCTTGGATCGATCGCAACCGTCGGACCTTTGCCGATCGGACCGATTGCCGCGGTCCGCGATCGGTCGTCGCCGATCGGGATCAGGGCTTGGATCGATCGCAACCGTTGGATCGTCGCCGATCTCGGACGATTGCAACTGTCCGAGATAGGTCGTGGCCGATCGGGATCAGGCTTGGATCGATCGCAACCGTCGGACCTTTGCCGATCGGACCGATTGCTGCGGTCCGCGATCGGTCGTCGCCGATCGGGATCAGGCTTGGATCGATCGCAACCGTTGGATCATCGCCGATTTCGGATGGATCGCCACGGTCCGAGATCGGTCGTGGCCGATCGGGATCAGGGCTTGGATCGATCGCAACCGTCGGATCGTCGTCGATCTGGGATGGATTGCAACTGTCCGAGATAGGTCGTGGCCGATCGGGATCAGGGCTTGGATCGATCGCAACCGTCGGATCTTTGCCGATCGGACCGATAGCCGCGGTCCGCGATCGGTCGTGGCCGATCGGGATCAGGCTTGGATCGATCGCAACCGTCGGATCGTCGCGATCTCGGACGGATTGCAACTGTCCGAGATAGGTCGTGGCCGATCGGGATCACGGCTTGGATCGATCGCAACAGTCGGATCGTCATCGATCTCGGACGGATTGCAACTGTCCGAGATAGGTCGTGGCCGATCGGGATCACGGCTTGGATCGATCGCAACCGTCGGACCTTTGCCGATCGGACCGATTGCCGCGGTCCGCGATCGGTCGTCGCCGATCGGGATCAGGGCTTGGATCGATCGCAACCGTCGGATCGTCGCCGATCTCGGACGGATTGCAACTGTCCGAGATCGGTCGTGGCCGATCGGGATCACGGCTTGGATCGATCGCAACCGTCGGAGCCGATCGGACCGGTCCGCGATCGGTCGTCGCCGATCGGGATCAGGGCTTGGATCGATCGCAACCGTCGGATCGTCGCCGATCGGATCGCAACGGTCCGAGATCGGTCGTGGCCGATCGGGATCAGGGCTTGGATCGATCGCAACAGTCGGATCGTCGCGATCTCGACGATTGCAACGTCCGAGATAGGTCGTGGCCGATCGGGATCACGGCTTGGATCGATCAACCGTCGGATTTGCCGATCGGACCGATTGCCGCGGTCCGCGATCGGTCGTCGCCGATCGGGATCAGGGCTTGGATCGATCGCAACCGTCGGATCGTCGCCGATCTCGGACGGATTGCAACGTCCGAGATCGGTCGTGGCCGATCGGGATCACGGCTTGGATCGATCGCAACCGTCGGACCTTTGCCGATCGGACCGATTGCCGGTCCGCGATCGGTCGTCGCCGATCGGAATCAGGGCTTGGATCGATCGCAACCGTCGGATCGTCGCGATCGACGGATTGCAACGTCCGAGATCGGTCGTGGCCGATCGGGATCATTGGATCGATCGCAACCGTCGGATCATCGTCGATCTCGGACGATTGCAACTGTCCGAGATAGGTCGTGGCCGATCGGGATCAGCTTGGATCGATCGCAACCGTCGGATTTGCCGATCGGACCGATTGCCGCGGTCCGAGATCGGTCGTCGCCGATCGGGATCAGGGCTTGGATCGATCGCAACCGTTGGATCGTCGACGATCGTCGCAATCTTCGATTTCTCGTCGCAATTATTAACATTAATTATAAATATAATCATTTATAAATATTATTAAATAAATTGCGATGCCATTTGTAATTATTATAATAAATTTAAATATTTTCATTTAAAAATATTTAAAAAATAATTGCGACGCAATTATTGCGTCGCAATATTTGTAATAAGTTTTTATTTTAATCAATTTAAATTATTAAAAAAATATTGCGACGCCTTAGCGACGCAATTATTAGAAAATAAAAATATTTTTCCGCCAGGTGATGGCGCCAATTTAGCGACGCTTAGCGACGCATTTATTGGCGTCGCTATGTTTCAGAAAATTATTAAAAACATTATTAACGATGGATTAGCGACGCCCTAGTGCGTCGCTAAGAAAAAAAAAAAAATTTGCGACGAAAATGCGACGCAAATTTTGGCGTCGCTAATTCCCTATATTTAAGCCCCCTTCTCCTTTCCTCCTTCCCGTCTTGACCTAGCCCGCCGTGACTAAAGCTCCCTCCGGCGCATCCCCGTCCTCCGGCTACCCGACGATCGCATCCGACTCCGGCAACCCGGCGATCTCATCTCAACCAAGGTAAGCCCGATAATCTAAAAAAAAATTTTTTTTTATTTATTTCCCTACGGCCACGGCCGCCGTGGCCGTCTTCTCCGGCCACGGCCGCTGCCGTGGCCGGCAGTGGCCTGGCCACGGTGGCCAGGCCACTGTAATAAAAAAAAAAAATTTTAAACAGGGGGAGGGGAGGAAACCCCCCCGCCCCCCCTTTTTTTCTTGTCCGGCCACGGCCGCTGCCGTGGCCGTCTTCTCCGGCCACGGCCGCTGCCGTGGCCGGCAGTGGCCTGGCCACGGTGGCCAGGCCACTGTAATCAAAAAAAAAAAATTTTTTTTTTTAAACAGGGGGGAGGGGAGGAAACCCCCCCCCCCCCCTTTTTTTCTTGTCCGGCCACGGCCGTGGCCGCGGCCGGACAAGGCGGCCACGGCCGCTGCCGTGGCCGTCTTCTCCGGCCACGGCCGCTGCCGTGGCCGGCAGTGGCCTGGCCACGGTGGCCAGGCCACTGTAATCAAAAAAAAAAATTTTTTTTTAAACAGGGGGGAGGGGAGGAAACCCCCCCGCCCCCCCTTTTTTTCTTGTCCGGCCACGGCCGTGGCCGCGGCCGGACAAGGCGGCCACGGCCGCTGCCGTGGCCGTCTTCTCCGGCCACGGCCGCTGCCGTGGCCGGCAGTGGCCTGGCCACGGTGGCCAGGCCACTGTAATAAAAAAAAAAAATTTAAACAGGGGGGAGGGAGGAAACCCCCCCCCCCCCCTTTCTTTTCTTGTCCGGCCACGGCCGTGCCGTGGCCGGCCACGTGGCCTGGCCACGGTGGCCAGGCCACTGTAAAAAAAAAAATTTTTTTTTTTAACAGGGGGGAGGGGAGGAAACCCCCCCCCCCCCCCCCCTTTCTTTTCTTGTCCGGCCACGGCCACTGCCGTGGCCAGTGGCCTGGCCACGGTGGCCAGGCCACTGTGACAAAAAAAAAAAAATTTTAACAGGGGGGAGGGGGGAAACCCCCCCCCCCCCCTTTCTTTTCTTGTCCGGCCACGGCCGCTGCCGTGGCCGGCAGTGGCCTGGCCACGGTGGCCAGGCCACTGTGAAAAAAAAAAAAAAGGGGGAGGGGGGAAACCCCCCCCCCCCCCCCTTTCTTTCTTGTCCGGCCACGGCCATGGCCACGGTGGCCAGGCCACTGTCAAAAAAAAAAAAAAAATTTTTCAGGGGGAGGGGGAAACCCCCCGGCCCTTGGCTAGATTATTTAATTTACATAATATTTATGCAATAATTAATTTAAGCAGAATGTTTATGACAATAGTATTTGTGCATTTATACTCATTTACATTTGTTATGTCTTGATTATTTATATTCTGCTGCAAACTTAATGATGCATTACATTTTGAAATGCTAAATAAAATGTTTTGTTGTAATATTATTTAATTTCCAGCAACAAATTACTAGTTTCAATGATTTACATTTTAGTATTCGCAAACATTTGTATTTGACACAATAATCTTAAAAAGTTAGTGATTACATGTATAATTCACAAGAAGTTAAGAATAACAAGCATAAGTTCGATTGTCTTCGGACTTCCATAATCACAGCACTTTAATTAACCTTTAGACCCGTTTGAGAATTTGTAAGCCTTAGTCTTGCAAATTCTCAAATTGTCCTGGTGGACAGTTTGGAATATTTCTTGTGACATGTTAGTCTGCTAGTAATCATCGTGGGGTGAGATTTCGGTTTGCATTTGCTCATACGTTCTCCTAGTGTGGCTTATATACCACACATTAGGAGAACATATGGGGAAATGCTGCCGAAATTTCAATGTTGCCGATCGATGATAATTAATAGCAGAATAACATATCACAAAAAATATTCTTGAATGGGATAGGGCCTTACCTTGTAGACATGGAGTGAAGGTAGAATTATTTAAGACACTTGAATTCTTGTGAAGTCTAATGACTAAACGCACCGCCTTATGGCCCGACACAAACTCAAGCCCTCTCTTTAGCCATGAACCTATGCATCGGTCCTTGCTAGCACGCCAAGGATCGTAGCCGTGGCTCGCCCTTGCATGGTAGGGACCTTAGTTACCTAAAAAAATTTGGGTACTTATAAATGATTTAATTGGTTGTAATTAACCTTAATTAGTTGTGCCCAAGAAATAATTTAGTTATATATTTATTAATACTAATATAGTTTTATTTTTTGGTTTCCTTTAATGGTTTACCAGACTTTGTATAAGTCGGTCAAAAATGAGCGGGACTCGCTCATGGATGTATGCAAGGATAAAAGATGGCTTGCTGAATCCAGATTTTCTGAATGGATTGGAAGAATTTATCGCATTTGCATGTAGCCAACCTGAATGGATGGATGGGCCTAGGATTAGGTGCCCATGCAACTTCCACAGGTGTCAGAATAAGCCTACAGAGATGTGGAAACTGTTAAGGTGCATTTGTGTAAGAAGGGTTTTGTTCCTGATTACTATGTTTGGTACTGTCATGGTGAACCAGAGGATATTCCAGCAGTGTTATAGGCCAACAAGAGTCAATTCCCGTAGATGAACCATTTGTGAATTTAAACACATATGAACAAATGGTGATGAATGCATCGGGTAATGACTTCAATCAGAATACATTTATGGAAGAACCAAATCCAGAAGCACAACAATTTTACGATATGTTGCGTGCTGCAAATCAAGAATTGTATCCTGGGTGTGAGGGTCATTCCCAGTTCTCTACAGCTGCTCGAATGTTGAATATTAAGGCAGAACATCGATTATCAGAAAAGGCGTTCAATTCTGTAGCTGAGTTAATCAAAGAAATTCTGCCAAATGATAATGTTGCCGCAGACAGTTTTTACGCAACAAAGAAGTTGTTGCGTGGGCTTGGGCTCCCAGTTAATAAGATCGATTGTTGCTTGAACAATTGTATGATATTTTGGGGTGAAGACTCAGAGCTGAGATGGTGTAAGATTTGTGGGCAATCGAGGTTCAAAAACACGAAGGAGGAGCCGGTACAAGTAGGAGGAAAAGTGTGCCTTACAAGAGGATGCATTACTTTCCTCTTACCCCACGCCTGCAGAGATTATACAGATCTGAGGCAACAGCTGCTGATATGAGATGGCATGCCGAACATGAATCTAAAGAGGATGAAATGCGGCATCCATCAGATTCAAAGGCTTGGAAGCATTTCAATGAAAATCATCCTGATTTCGCTGAAGATATAAGGAATGTGAGATTAGGTCTTTGTACCGATGGCTTCCAACCATTTGGTCAAGCGGGGCAACAGTATTCATGTTGGCCTGTGATACTGACTGTATATAACCTTCCTCCGTGGAAGTGCATGAAAGATACTGCAATGTTTTTAACCGTTTTGGTTCCAGGACCATCAAATCCAAAGGAAAAGATTGATGTCTTTCTGCAACCGTTGGTGGCCGAATTGAAAATGTTGTGGGAAACAGGAGTGGTAGCCTACGACATTTCTATGAAACAAAATTTCTTAATGAGAGCTGCTTTGATGTGGACAATAAGTGATTTTCCGGCATATGCAATGTTGTCTGGTTGGAGCACTGCTGGACGTCTGGCATGCCCTCATTGCATGTATGATTCGGATGCATTTACATTGCAGAAGAGTGGTAAGCAGTCATGGTTTGATAACCATAGGAAGTTCTTGCCCCCAAATCATCCTTACAGGCGTAACTTGATCGCCTTCCGGAAGAACAAAGCAGTCACAAAATTTGCCGAACCGGTTAGGTCCGGCACGGATCTATTTGATTCTATAGAGCATTTGGGGTTGATGTATGCATGGGAACCAGATGCAGATAGAATAAATAGCCGTATATGTAAAGAACATAACTGGAAGAAGCGAAGTATATTTTGGGATTTGCCTTATTGGAGCACAAATCTCATCCGGCACAACTTGGATGTTATGCATATCGAGAAAAATTTCTTTGATAACATATTTAACACGGTGCTAAACATCCCGGGAAAAACAAAAGATACTGCAAAGTCAAGAGAAGAACTTAATCAGTACTGCAGAAGAGGTGATTTGAGAAGGAGTGCCGATGGGACCTATCCTAAAGCATGTTACACTCTTGACAGAAATTCACGAGAAGTTTTATGTAACTGGCTTAGAGGGTTAAAATTTCCAGATGGTTATGCCTCAAATATCGGTAGGTGTGTGGACATGCATAAGCTCAAGTTGTTCGGCATGAAGAGCCACGACTGCCATGTTTTCATGCAACGATTATTACCTATAGCTTTTCGTGAGTTGCTTCCGCAACATGTCTGGAAGGCAATTACGGAGCTCAGCTTATTCTTCAAGGAGTTATCTGCCGCAGTCATTACTTCTGCATCCATGGCAAGGCTTGAGGAGGAAATTCCAATTATTTTATGCAAGCTTGAGCGAATATTTCCTCCCAGTTTTTTTGACTCAATGGAGCATTTACCGGTTCACTTGCCATACGAAGCGAGCATAGCTGGTCCCGTGCAGTATCGCTGGATGTATCCTTTCGAGAGGTAAATATATACATCATTAAGATATGTTGACATTTCAAATATTATTTCATTGCTTGAAAAATTCGTTAATTTTTTGTTGCAACTTTACATATAGGTATCTTAAGAAGTTAAAAAATAATGTGCGTAATAAGGCAAGGGTTGAAGGTTCTATATGCAATGCACACTTGGTCGAAGAAGTTTCAGCTTTTGCCTCGCATTACTTTGAGGGTCACGTCCACACGAGGAGCCGAAATCATGGTCGTAACGATGACGTATGTGTGGACGAAGCAGAAGCTAATGACGGTAGAATATCAATTTTTAAAGCTATCGGCCGTTCATTTGGTGGGCAGAAGTCAAGAAATCTTAGCGATATGGAGTATAATGCAGCACATTATTACATCCTAATGAACTGTCGAGAAGTCGATCCATATATTGAGTAAGTGTATACTTCAATGCTAAATTGAAAATTTAAATTTATATAATAATATACCATAATATTTAATTTCTAACAGTAGTTTTCATCCTTTTCATCCCATAAGGATGTTTTGTGATAGACAACGACAGATGAATCCCGACATCAGTCAAGTTGCAATTGGGCAGAAATTAGAAACGGAGTTTGCTTACTGGTTTTATGAATTTGTGAGTAGTATCACTCAATCAATTTCGATAATGGCTTTATTTTTTGAATTGGATGTCAATAGCTTATTAATTTATAGGTCAACGGTCCATGGTCGACAACCGACAATATTTTCATTAAATGTCTATCGCAATGGCCATTGAAGACCGTAACAACCTCTACTGGCTATTTTGTAAATGGGTACAAATTTCAGATTGAACGATTAGCAGCTTCAAGAGGCACGCAGAACTGGGGCGTGTGTGTAAAAGGAGAAAGTGTTGGAGCAAATATGCAGGATTATTATGGAAAGTTAGTAGAGGTGGTTGAAGTTGAATATCCCGGTTGGCCTATGAAACGAACCGTATTGTTTCGTTGTGATTGGTTCGATCCGATAGTTCCTGTGGGCAAAAGGGTTCATAACGACTATAATTTGGTTGAAGTGAACCATCGACGAAGATTGCAGAAATATGACCCATTCATCCTTGCATCCCAAGCTCAGCAAGTCTTTTACTGCGGATATCCAAGTTTGCGCAACGACAAGCGAGATTGGTGGGCCGTTTCTAAAATCGTCCCACGTTCAACAATCGTATTAGAGGAGAGTTCATCAAGTCAATCAGCCGAGTGCCCTGCATTTCAAGAGGATGAGATGGAAATGCATGCAATTGAGGACGACACAAGGGCTCCTGAAACATCACTTAGAGATCCAAGTGGTGATGTCCAAGAAATTGCGGATGCAAATGTTCGGTTTCCTTCCGATGATAATGAAACTGATTCGCAATCCGATACGGCATCGGATGTTGAACCAACATTTCACGAAACAAATGACACCGATTAAACATAAAGGTTTTTTAAAATTTAACTTTTTTTTATAAGTGTTAAATTCTTACATAGTCAATCATTAATCGTAATTTAATTGTGTGAATCTTTAGTATTTTCAGTATGAGGGGCAGAGGTAGATCTACCGACGACAGATTGGGTGAGCAGAGACGTAGTTTGGATCCTGCGACATCAGATCACATGAGCGTCGGAGATGGAGAGTTTGGATCTCCAGCAGAGGCGCAGCCTTCGATCTCTGCAGCAGTATTACCATCCAGCCGATCGGCACAGACCTCCGAGAGTTCTTCCACCATCGGCCCGCACTGTACTTCGACTTGATGCTCAGGGGATGTAAGTATATACTAATTAAAAATATTTGTTTATGTTTTTAAGTCATTTACTTATAAACTTGCATTTTTTTAACAGATTCATTGAGCAGCATCATGTCTCCAGCCACATCAGCGCCGTTTTTCAGAGGCGTGCAGATCCCAGTGGCTACGATTGGCGCCACGTATCGCCAGCCACGAGGGAGTTTTATTTTTCTGAGTTTCAGGTAAACTTATTAAATACAATTTATCAGTGATATAAATTCTTTAAAGTTAATAAATTCAGAAACTAACTGTTTATTTTAATGCAGAAAAAGTTTACGTGGGATCCTGCCACCCATGATGCCATTAGGGCAGCATGGGAGGCTCTGACGCGACGCCGATACTCCGACATGCTTCATCGTTGGAGGTCATCGGGTCAGCGTCCTGCGCACGTGCCAGAGGGTATTTGGCACGAGTGGCAGCAGGCCTGGGAGTCCGATGGCTGGCGCAGGAGGTCCGCATCAGCCAGCACGAACCGCCGATCTGAGAAGGGCGGTCCTGGCACGGGTCTCTCCCGTCATACTTCGGGCTCCATTTCGATTCAGGAGCACAGACGGCGTATGGTAAGAAAACATAAATATTTTAATTACTATTTTAGTTATTTACAAATATTTGTATTAATATCATTTTTTTTATTGTTATAGACTGAGCAGGAGGGCGGAGATCCTGGTGAGTTTCGTCTATTCAGGGCGACACACACCAGGAGGGACGGCTCCTGGGTCGACACGCGATCACGGGAGGTTGCGGTAAGAAATTAGATTTATGTAGTATCTGTTTAATTTCTAAAATTTTATTTCGAGAAATTTATTAACTCATTTATTGTTGATTTCATAATTTCAAGACACGAGTCGAGGAGCTTCGCTCCCAGGCATCGCAGGTCGACTCTACTGATGGGGAGACGCCCGTCGAACTCTCAGCAGAGGAGAGTCGACGTGTGTTTTTGGAGGCTGTTGGTGCCCAGCCACGAGACCGCAGGGTCTATGGTATGGGCACTAGAGCTTCTACATTTTTTCCCCATCAGGCCTCCAGCTCGCGAGTTCCTGCTGATCTTCCTCCCGAGCGTTTAGAGGAGCTTCGCAGATCTATTGCAGAGGAGGTTCGGCAGGAGGTCGAGCAGGATTTTGAGGATCGTATGCGAGGCCGGGATCAGGAGGTTGCAGACATGCGAGATGAGATGCATTATTTGCGGGATATGGTTAGACGCTTGTCGCAGAGTCTTCAGCCTCCACAGCCTCCACGTGATCGTTCAGATTCTTGATGTATTTTTTTTTTTTTTTTTTATGTTGTAAAAACTTCAAAATTTTAATATATAAATTATTTTTTGAAATTATTATTGTTTGGATTGAGTGAAAAATGTTTGTATCAATATTTAGATTTAGCGAAATTGAATTAACCGTTTTAATTTTTAATCATTTAAATATTTTTAAAAAAAAATTTGCGACGCATTAGCGACTGATATTGGATCGCTAATATTTTTAAATATTATTATTAAATATTGCGACGCAATGACCTGGCATCGCAATAATTTAAAAATAAATTTAATAGCGACGCATTAGCGACTAAATTGAGTCGCTATTTTATCTTAAAAATTATTTTAAAATATTGCGACGCAATTACCTTGCGTCGCAATATTTTAAAATAATTTTTATTTGCGACGCATTAGTCGCAATATTGCGATGCAAATTTGCGTCGCAATATTGCGACGCACAGCGACGCAATTTCGCAATATTTAATAATAATTTTTTTTTAATTTTAAATATTGCGACGCAATTTATGCGTCGCAATATTTAATAATAATTTTTTTTAAAAATTTATTTTTAAATTTAGCGACGCATTTTCATGCGTCGCAATATTGCGACGCAATGTGGCGTCGCAAGAGCGTCGCAGAGAGTCGCAATATTGCGACGCAATTGCGACAAAAGGGTATTGCGACGGACAGTTGAGCGACGCCCTCGTTGCGTCGCTATTGCGTCGCAATATCATGTTTAGCGACGCAATTGCGACGCATTTGGGCGTCGCAATATTTAAAATCTCTTGTAGTGATAATTCGGGTCACCTTACATGTCTGGCATGCGGCGGGTTGTCACCCTAGCTTAGATTTTTGGGTCTGGAGCGTGACAGCTTTAGTCAGTGCAAATGAGCCACAAAGAAGGAGGGGATCAGGTATAAGGCTAGGTTAGTGGCCAAAGGATTTTCTCAGAAAGAATGCATTGACTACAATAAGGTGTTCTCACCAGTGGTACAACATACATCTATCAAGGTATTGCTTAGCATTGTAGCAGTGCAGAATTTGGAACTGGAGCAGATGGATGTCAAGATAGCCTTCCTTCATGGGGATTTGGAGGAGGAGATTTATATGGAACAACCGGAGGGGTTCATAGAACCAGGGTCAAAAAGAAAGGTATGTCATTTGCAGAGATCCTTATATGGTTTGAAGCAGTCGCCGCGTCAGTGGTACCTGCGGTTTGATACCTTTGTGAGGAGCATCGGCATATCTAGATGTGAATATGTTCCCTGTGTTTATTTTCAAATTTTAGAAGATAATTCCAGATTGTACTTGTTTTTGTATGTGGATGATATGTTAATTGCATACAAGAGTAAAGCTGTTGTAGAGGATCTAAAGGTAGCATTGTCAGCTGAGTTTGAAATGAAGGATTTAGGTCCTGCTACATGGATTTTGGGGATAAAAATTTTCAAGGACAGAGACAGAAGGTTGTTTCACTTATCTCAGGGGACTTATATCAGGAGGGTCATGGAGAGGCACAGTATGGATGGTGCAAAGCCAGCCGCATTACCATTGGCTGGTCACATCACCGAGTTCTGAGACAGAAGCCGAGGAGATGTTCAGAGTACCTTATGCTTCAGGAGTTGGCAGCCTCATGTATGCTATGATGTGTTGTAAGCCTGACCTTGCATATGCTGTTAGCCAGGTTAGTAGATTCATGGCTAGTCCGGGTAGAGCACATTGGAGAGCTTTGAAAAGGATCTTCAAATATCTTGTTGGCACAGTCAGTGTTAGTATATGCTATGGGTATAATAGTATGGAGGATGACACTAGACTGATCATGGAGGCTCAGGATTGGGTAACATATTTTGTTGATGATGACTATGGAGGTGATTTGGACATCCGAAGGTCGATGATAGGATATTTTTTTATGTTGAATGATGGTCCAATATCATGAAGGTCAAGTATGCAGCCAGTGATGATTTTATCTAATACAAAGTTAGAATATATTGGTATTTCAGAGGTTGCAAAGGAGGCTATGTGGCTGAAAGGTCTTGCATTGGAGATGGGGATAGCACAGGGGGTGATCAGAGTATTTTCTAATAGCCAGAGTGCTTTATATTTAGTTCAGAATCTGGTCTATCATGCTAGGACCAAACATATTGACATCGAATACCACGGGATCAGGGAGCTTGTGGAGGATGGTGAGTTGAAGCTTGTGAAAGTATTTACCAAAGATAACGCAGCGGATGCACTCACTAAGGTACTGCATCAAAATAGCTTCTTCAGATATGGAGCACTGATAGAATCGATGGACCAGATGGAGCTTACTGTAACTTTGATGCATCAAGGTAGAGATTGTAAGCTCAAGTGTGGCACATCCAAAGTGCAAGTGAGTCACACAGGTTTGAGAGCTTAGGCTACATAAGTTCTTAGGTTCCTAAGTCATTTGGATCGGCTTGTGACCTAAGAATAGAGAGCATATGAGTCATGGGTGTACATGGGCTCGGGTTTGAGTGCTTTCTTGCATGTCTTAAAAGGAAGTTTTTTGAGAGAATGTTTAATAACCTAATTGTAGGTTATGGGACTAGGTCCATGAGGATTGGGCTCGGGTTTTCTAGGCTTCCATATTTTTAGGGAGTTTGTTAGGGAGTTGGTTGCGGGCTGGTGAGAAGTCTTATCATTTAAGATGGATAATTATTTAAGGCTCTCTAACCGAAAGATCAAAAAAATAAAGGCATTCTTTTTTCTTCTATATTCATCTATTCTTCTTTCTTCTTTATGTTTCCTCACGCGCCTGTTCTCGACAGAAGTTGCATAGGATGGCCTGCACCAGACACGATGATTTGTCCGCACGTAGGTCCACGTCGAAGGACTTATCCATGGATCTCGCATCGCTGATGCGTGGGCCTACATGTGGATGAATTACCATGTTCGGTGCAGGCCATCATGAACCGAGACGTGTACAAAAACTTTTCCGAATTCCCTATTCCTCCCTGATCACTGAGCATCTTGCCCACTATGATATTTCTCCATCAACCCTGAAGAATGGTACAAAATTACCCTGCAATGAATCTGAATTTAAAATGTCCTTGTAGAGACTATCCATCCATAATTCGTAAAAATATTCTCACTCTTAGAACTTCCAATTTTTAAGAATTAAATATCTTCATGTGGTTCATTGCCTAGTGAGACAAAAAGATTGTTCTAAACCCTTGTAGAGGACCACTGCTGCTATCAACATGCACGTCGGTTTCAGGCCCACATGACTGCTCTGTGTCCTCAATAATTGATGAAACAATAAGCTCAGTTCTCTTTATTTCATTATGGTTCTCGGACAAGATTTTCAAATCCTAACAAGGATCAAAAGTGAAATAGAACAAAATATAATTACAATGTCATCTGATGGAATGAGAGAAATTCAAGAATCTTTTTTAAATTCTACTTCAGCTTCGGTCTTATACAAAGGATAATAAGTGATAGGATTCTCATTAAAAACTCTTATAATCTTGTTTCATATTGTTCCCCCAACTTTCTAGTAAATAACTTCTAATCTTAACAAACTTTTTTCATAAGGGAAGTATTCCTCCCTCATGGTTCCTTCAAAATAATAATAATAATTTCAGTGTCACCTATATTTTAACATCAACACCATATTGAACAAAAATAACTCCTCTCTGGCAGGTAATGCCATGACATTTATCTGATTCAAGGCATTCAGTTCAGGAACTTCCAAATGTTCTACCAAGGAAAAAGAAATTTTCAAAATAAGCATCAATAGCCAAAAGCACCTGTTTTACCTTGAGCACAGGACATGGTTCTTTTTGTCTCTATCTTTGAACATATTTCTTCCTCTCAAACCAACCAAGGATTCAGTACCTGAAGAGTTTTGGTTCTGGTTGTTGAAATGAGTGGACAGCAAGAGACCATGAACCATGGAAACATTTAAGTGGATAGGAGAGGATGCTATGATAGGCAAAGGGCATCAGGTAGTGAAGAATGGGAGAATACCATGACTGTCCTTTGATCAGAGGAGTCATGTCAGTTTAATCACATGCAGATCAGTGAATTGTCAATGTCAAGAGCAATTTGCAGATGGGGAACCTATTCCATATTGATATGAGTTCTTCCTCTGATCGAAATAAACTGAGAGATCTCGCCCACCATTCAATTCCTCCATGGGACTTTGAAATGATAAAAGCCTATCTCATGTGAGACTTCAGCCCATTAAAGTTGTAGTCTGTTTCAGCTGCAAAAAAAAAAAAAAAGCCCTAGTTTATGTTAGTTTTGGTAGGATGATTGCACCCACACTTGGTCTGGAAAGAAAGCTACACAAACACAATGTTAAATGATTACTGCTGTATATAATAGGAATGTTATTCATTAATATACTGCATGATCATTGGAATTACCTTTTCTCTTCTAGGACCATCTGATGGGAAAAATAAAAAATAAAAAATTGTTAGCACCTTATTTAGGCCTCTCAAAAATAAAATAAAAAAATATTAAATTGAAAATTTATTAATAACTTTTGACCAATAGAAATGATAATTCATTTTCGATCATCATAGGTGGTTAAAATTTTGACCAAAAGAAAAACAAAGAGCTTATATTTTGAGTCGTAAAACCCGTAAAGAATTATCAACAACTGATGAAAATTTTTGATACTTTTTGAAACTCAAAAAGTGTTGCTAGACATTCCAAGAGGTTTCTATCTATGGTTATAAACAAAGTACTATAAATACAAAGATAAGCTTTACTTACACAAGATCCCAACTTCAAACTAAGAAATTAAAATATTTAGAATATTATTAGAAATAGTTGAAATTTAGTTAGAAATAGTTTTTGCAACTTATCTTGCTCCTATATTAAACAAGAGTGAGAACTAAGCCGGTGTAAGTATCCGGTTGCTCTGATTTGCTTGTGTTGTACTGCATTTATCATGATAAAGCTTCATTTGGCAATAATTATCTTTGTAATTAAAAAGGAAGAAATCAAAATATTTCTTTATATTATATGCTGCAATAATAAGGAAAATAAAATCATACTTCTATCATCTGAACAACTGTTTCAGAAATTCTAAAATTATGTTTCCAATATCATGATCCATCCATTGATGGTTGTCATTAACTACGCATTTGTTCCAAAGGGACTCACTTGGCCATGCTTCTTGCATGAAACAAGGCACTTGGTCTTCTCTGGGCCTTGAATGAGCAATATGAGATCACCACCATCCAAATTAACAAAACATTTTGTTTAAGGTGCAAATAGACAATATATGTGGAAGGCATGCAAACCTGAAGATGTGGTGTGATGGGTCATGTTGATTGGAGATGTCACCTTGTCTTTTTGTGCATCAATGTTAAGTGGATGAGAATTGCCAGACTTCTATGCCTAGTGACAAATGGCATGCTCCCTTCCAGACCAAAGACAGCAACACTTCCTATGATTGCAATAGTTGCCAAAGGCCACTTGCAAAGAGAGAAGAAAGGATTGAACACCCTGTGCATTATTATCTCTTGATTTGGACCTATGGCTCACTTAGTTGGCAAGAAAATTTAATAATAGTGGAAAAGAAAGAAGAGAAAATTTGATAAACATGAATCAAGCCCGAGTAAAGAAGGATTGTGTTAGGTAACTGACAGCGTAAAACTTCGTCAGATTCCCTAAAATATGAATCTATTAAATCAAACTATAGCTTAAAAGGACAAGCTATAAAATTTGGCAAGAAGTTAAGGATGAAGAAAGTCTTAAAAAGTATAAGAATGTAAAGAAAGAAGCTAAAAAAGCGATAAGTAATGTCAAACTTAAAGCTTATGATGATTTATATAATAGACTAGATACGAAAGAAGGTGAAAAGATTATATATTGTAACGATCCGAGCCCCGAGCCCGCATAGCACCTACGAACCCATTTCGTTACAAGAAAGCAAAACGGACAAGGTCCACACCAACTTGGCCACCACAGCCCAAAATGGATCCAATTGATACTTTTTCATCTTACTTAACTGGTTATAAACCATTCCACCCTTCCTAAATTATCCGATGTGGAACTAATTGGGAGGAACATCACAATCTACCCTCTTAAAGGGGCGACGTCCTCGTTGCCAGAGGCACATGATCGTATCCACCAGGCCCTGTGTTATGATGTAACACTTTGCCCTGTGTGGCACTTAGCTCCTGCACTTTCGGCTGGTGCGTGGCTCTCATACCATTTGTAACGATCCGAGCCCCGGCCCGCAACACCCACAACCCATTTCGTTACCAACTTGGGCCATCACAGCCCCAAAAGGGATCCAATTGGTACTTATTCATCTTATTAATTGGTTATAAACCATTCCACCCTTCCTAAATTATTCGATCTGAGACTAATTGGGAGGGGCATCACATATATAAACTAGCAAAACTAAGAGAAAAAAAAAATGATCTTGATTATATTAAATATGTTAGAGATAAAGATAAAAGAGTCTTAGTAAAAAAGAAGAGATAAAAGAATGATGAAAAATTAGTTTAAAAATAATTAAATAAAAATAATTTAGTAAATTTAAGGATAGAAGGACATGAAAACCTAGGATTAATAAATAATTTTTTTTTCATAAATTTAGTATGCTTGAGATTACAAATGCTTTGAATAAAATGAAAAATGCAAAGGCATTATGGCAAGATGCGATCCTTATTGAAGTTTAGAAAGGCCTAGAGAAATTAAAGTCATGTCGTTAACTAATTTATTTAACAGGATTATAGCAACTATAAGAATGTCGAATGATTAAAGAAAAAGCATATTAATACCCATATATAAAAATAAAAGAGATATTTAAAATAGTGTAAATTATAAAAGAATTAAGTTGATGAGTTATATAATGAAATTATTAGAGAGAGTAATAAAAATCAAATAAGAGCTGAAACTTTGATGTTAAATAATCAATTTGGATTTATGCTTAGAAGATGGACCATATAAGCTATTTATCTACTAAGGAGATTGATGGAGAGGTATAGAAAAAAGAAGAAAAAAAGGCCTTCATATGGTCTTTATTGATTTAGAGAAAACATATGATAAAGTACCTAGTAAAATAATATAGTGGGTTTTAGAGAAAAAATGAGTTACCAAAAGGTACATAGAATTAATAAAAGATATGTATGATAGAGAAATAACTATTGTTAAAATAATAATAGAAGAAATTAGTAAGTTTTCAATTACTATAGTTTGCATCAAGGATCTGCCTTAAGTCTGTATCTTTTTGCACTAGTTATAGATGAATTAACCAAATATATTCAAGATGATATCCCATGGAGTATGTTATTTATAGACATATAGTGTTGATTAATGATTGATGAAACTAAATCTAAGTAAATGCTAAGCTAGAATTTGGAAAGAGGCTTTAGAATCTAAAGGTTTCAAGAATAGTAGAACTAAAACTGAATACATAAATGTAATTTTAATAAAAGTAGAAATACAAATGAAGAGATAGTGAAGATTGCAAGCTAAGATATACTAAGGAGTAAAAATTTAGGTATTTGATCTATTAACGAGCAAGAAGATGAAATAAGTGAAGATATAAATCATAGAGTTAAAGCAGAATGGATTAAGTGAAGGAGTACTTCGAAAGTATTGTATGATCGATGCATCCCATTAAAATTGAAAGAAAAAATTTATAAAATCGCTATTAGGCCAGTTGTGCTATATAGAATAGAGTATTAGGCAATACTGAAACAACATATGGATAAATTAAGTGTAACAAAAATGTGCATGTTAAGATAGATACATAGTAAAACCTTAAAAGATAGAATTAGAAATAAATATATACGAAAAATAATAGGGTAGCCCCAATTAAAGATAAAATGAGAGAACCGATTGTGATCGTTTGGACATATACAAACGACACCTTTACATGCTCCGGTTAGAAAGAGTGATATTTTAACCGTCCATGATAATATAGAGGTAGAGGTAGACCTAAACTAACATAGATATAAATAATTAAGAGAGATATAGCTATTTGTAATTTGAGTGTTGATTTAGTCCTGAATAAAGCAGAGTGGAGGAAGTAGATTCATATAGTCGACCCCATGTAGTTGGGAAAAGGCTTAGATGAGTTGAGTTGAGTTGAGTTGAGAGTTAGAAAAGGAAGAAGAGAAAACTTGTATATTAGAAAGATAAATCATTTTAAAGTTCCACAAAATAATTAATCATTTATAATTGAGTTTTGATCTTGAAGATAAGTCACCTGATGCATAGTATGGATCAAAAGTAGAGCTCTTTGGAATGGCACATAAAAAACCCAGCTTTTTGAACCATCTTAAACTGCCAGAACGTTTTTTTTTTTTTTAAAAAAAAAAAATCAAGAATAGTGTTTTTTACTTAAATGAATCAAGTGAATAACCAGCTGAAGCAATCTGTAGTCCAGACTTGGTTTAAAGGGGTTGCCAACCTTAAGGGCTTCCTTTTACGCGCAATTCAGGTTCTGAAATTGGAAATGAAAGTTTGAATTCCCTTCGCATAAGGCCACAAATTGTCTAATTTCCTTCTTCATGTCCATTTTCTTTATTCTTTGATAGCTGTTACGTGTTAAAGTTTCTCCAGTATGAGAAAATTTTTATATTGCATGATATTAGTTTACTGAGATGCGGTGGAGGTGAGAGCAAAAACTCACCTTATGTCCACACGTGTTTCTAAGTTCCTATGGTTTTCTCTAATAAGATAACTATAAAGTCAAATGATTGAAGAGCAGGGTGGCAATTTATTTTTTTGGGTCATATTCGTACCATGTTAAAGCTAAGTTATAATAATATATAGATCGATATGATTACAATATGATTAATTAATTCTATCAAAATTTTAAATATAAATAAAATATAATTATTATACAGGTAATATAATACGACATACATAACTTACTAAACAAATTATTTTAGATTGATACGGTAAAACTTACTCAAAACCAATAAGTATGACTTGCTTAATACGAATATACACAATTCGATTCGCTTAACATGAATAAACACAATCTGACTTATTTAATACGATTCACTTAATAGGTTATGAATTAAATGGATCATAAACAAGTATTGATGGATCAACTTATGATACGACACAATTATTTCATGTCATAATATATTATCATATTTATAATTTAAACCTATTTATTTTATATTAAGTTTGAAGTGCTCATGTGTTATGTTCAATTTTGTTGCGAAAAATGAAGAATATAATCAACGTGTTTATTTCATCCATTTGAAGTATCACCGTAAAAGAATATCCAGTAAATTAGACAAAAATAATCAAACTATATCAAACCAACCGATTTAGGATGAATCATACTAAGCCTTCTTAGAACCAATTTGGTTCGATGGTTTGTGTTGACACTAAATCATCATCCTTGAACGTCCGCGAGCATCCGGTCGCCTCCTCCAGTGAGCCCGAGATCCTTCAGCAAGCTTCTTGCGCCTAGGAGCCTGCAAACAAGTCCCGAAACCGAAGATTCCGATGGGAACCCTCCGACGCTCAAGTCAGTACTCTGGGCAACAGCCGCAAGCTTGAGAAAGCTCGAAAGAAAGAAGAGAGAGGCTTAGAGCCGTAATCTCTGTGAGTAAGAATGAGCATTTAGGAGTGTAGTGAGTTCTCAGTTCCTCTCGTTGTGGATCTCTCTTACCCATTTTATTGATGCTTGGAGTCTGTGAGACTTGGGCATGATCACTTGTCAGAGCATTTATGATAGTGGCAGTAATGGCAACAATGGCAGGGCTTGCTTCTTAGTGGCATGTCAGAAATGCAGGCCATATCCCATCAAATGTGGATGGCTGCATAGTTGGCAGGTACTGCTTGGTTTGGATAGTTGTTGCAGGCTGTTGTAGGGCATGGCCGACCGTTATGGCATTTGCTAGATGTGTCCTCCACGCCACACTTCGTTGCCTTGTGCGGACAGTGATGGATGATAAAGTCAGGCACGTGGGCTCCAAAGTGTAGCCGCTGAGGCAAAAGATGAAGTTTGGAGTTGAAGTCGGCTCTGTCCCTTGTAGAGCATTAATTATAGAGTACGTGCATGACACTGTTCATGCCCTTGGATGAGCTTCAGAGAAGGTCATGGGTGAACACTTGCATGGCACTGTTCATAGCCGAGCACTGTTCATGCCGAGGTCGAGCACTGTTCACGCCGAGGCCAGGGGAAGAGGTCGAGCACTGTTCATGTCGAGGCTGAGCACTGTTCATGGCCAAGCATTGTTCATGCCGAGGCCAAGGGAAAGAGGCCTTGCTGTTCATGGTAGAGCACTGTTCATGCCGAGGCCGAGGGGAAGAGGTCGAGCACTATTCATGCCGAGGCCGAGGGGAAGAGGCCGAGGAGCTATCTTGCTGAGGGCCGAGGGCCGACTGGCTGAGGCCGAGGCCAACTCCAGGGGCCACTGATCCAACCCTGGTGGGGCTACCATTGCCCATGGAGCTCAATGGCCCCATCAGATGGCCCCCACACTCTGAGCTTGTGCGACTGCGTGCCTTGCATATGTCAGGCGAAAGGAGTGTAGAGCTCTTTACCTTTGCACTTTCCTTGTTAGGGCTTTAACTTTTCATCTGCCTTGTGTGGACTTGTGACCACGTCTGCATGCTCTCTTGTGCTTTTGTATGCTCAAAGACTTTAAGTAATGTTGGAGGTAAATTGATTACCTTAGACTGGCTGGGAGCGGCCAGTAATCCTCTCATGATGCAGGGTCTGGAAGCAGATGCCTGTCAACTGTGAGTTGGGGAGTCAGTTTATCCTAACTGTAAGTTATCTTTGGGTCTTCTACTTTTGTCATGAAATTTGGAGGTGGTCCAACTGTGAGCTAGGGAGTTGGCCTCTTCCAACTGTGAGTTATCTTGGGGCTTCTTCTTGGATGGCTAAAGTGCCCAGCAATATGTTGCAAGTATATAATTTAGATAAAGGTCTTACCCGATTAGCCATTGGCCATTGAGGTAGATTTAGAGCCGCTGAGGCTAAAGTGAAGCCGTTGAAGCTGTGATAAAGCTGCTGAAGTTGTAATGAGGCCATGGAGGCAAAGGAATGGAGCCGCTAAGGCCGATAGCATCGTTGAGGTTGCAGTAATGCCGCTGGGGCAGATATGAGGCTGTTGGGGCTGAGATAACACCATTAAGGTTGTAATGAGGCCATGAAGAGAGAGGAACAGAGCCGCTGAGGCTGCAATAAAACTGCCTCGAGGGTTTTGCGGCCAACTCTAGTGATGACCCAAGAGTTGCTAAAGTCATTGGGTTCCTTTTAACCCCGAAGGGTGACCTAAGAGTGAGTGACCAGGCTCAGATGCCTTTTAACTCGAAGGGTGACTGAGGGTGCGTGGACCAGACTCAGGTGCCTTTTAACCCCGGAGGTGACCTGAAAGTTGAGAGTCGTCAGGTTCTTTTAACCCCGGAGGATGACCTATGAGTTGAGAGTCGTCAGGTGCCTTTTAACCCCAAAGGGTGACCTAAGGGTGCTTGAACTAGGCTCAGGTGCCTTTTAACCCGGAGGGTGATATAAGAGTTGAGAGTCATCAGGTGCCTTTTAACCCCGGAGGGTGACCTAAGAGTTGAGAGTCGTCGGGAGCCTTTTAACCCGGAGGGTATTCCTGAGAGTTGAGAGTCGTCAGGTGCCTTTTAACCTCGGAGGGTGACCTGAGAGTTGAGAGTCGTCATGTGCCTTTTAACCCCGGAGGGTGACTAAGGGTGCTTGGACCAGGCTCAGGTGCCTTTTAACCCTGGAGGATGACCTGAGAGTTGAGAGTCGTCAGGTGCCTTTTAACTCCGAAGGGTGACCTGAGAGTTGAGAGTCGTCAGGTGCCTTTTAAACCCAGAAGGTGACCTGAGAGTTGAGAGTCGATAGGTGCCTTTTAACCCTGAAGGGTGACCTGAGGGTGCATGGACCAGACTCAGATGCCTTTTTTCTTTGTGCCGACGATCTTTGTTGCCGACGCTGGAGTCAGTCTTTATTGCCGAGTTGGCCTCGGGCTTAGGTGTCGATACTGGAGTCGATCTTAGGTGCCGAGCTGGCTTCGGGCTTAGGTGCCGATGCTGGAGTCAGTCTTTGGTGTCGAGCTGGCCTCGGGCTTAGGTGCTGATGCTGGAGTCGGTCTTTCTGCAATGCATTCAAGTATTAATGAAAAGAAGCTTTTCTCAAAGTATAGTGTACTTAGCTTTTATAGCATTTTGGCCTTTGCGTCGTATTTGATGACGCTGGGGCTCAACATGGAGTTGGGACAGAGCTTTCTCAGCTTTTTCTTGTGCTGGATCGGGGTATTTTGCGAAGGCAAAGAAGACTATTCGAGAGAGAAGAAGAACCAGTATTATTGGTCTTTTTTGGCATTAATGGAGCTCTGGCATCCGTGTACAAGGAAGGCCATAATGACCTCTCCACCCAACATCCTCTCTTTGTCCTCTTGCTGGCACTAAGCTTCCTTCCCTTTATATATTAAATCTTGTTCATTTAAGTTTGCATGGCATGGCACTGGGCTGAGACTTGGACCACGTCCTCGATCCTTTCCCGCACAGCTAGGCAGGACCTTGCTTCTTAAGGGGAACCTAACCGGGAAGATGTGCCAGGTGATGATGATGATGTGGCACTTGATGCGGATGGTTCGAAGGGAGAAAAAGCAACAGGGAAGGAGTGCTGATCAGCTTCCTGTTGGCCGAAGATAGCCCCAGGACCGCTCGCCTCTTTTGGACTACGACTGTCCAAGTAGAAGAGGTTGCCATTGTGAAGTATCTTTGAAGAAATTTGTCTCCTTCTGTTGATTTGGATACATCAGTCTGCTGATGGTCTGCCCCCCAGGAAACTACAAAACCAAGTTGATTGGAGTGGGGTGTCGCTGCCTTTGCTTGGGCTTCCCTCGCGTTGTCGTCTGTAGGAGAGGAGGCCATTTGGATGGCGAGCGATGGCGCTCTTGCTAGTGAGCTCTTGCTTTTGAGCTTGAAGATGCTCATGCTGATGAGCTTGAAGATGCTCATGCTGATGAGCTTGATGGCGGTGAGCCTCTTGCTGGGGAGATCTCTCCCGGGTTAGATGATGGTTGGCTTGAGCAGCAACTAAAGAGGGAGCGAAAGCTCTTGCTAGCTACTGTGTGGCCATGAAATACTTTTTTAGAGCTTTTGGACAGCTTCCATTAATGCTCGAATTTGCAGGGTGAGGGTGGCATGTTGTTTGGCTTGATGTGGTGATGATGGTGGAGCCGAGAGCTGGCCTCCTGTTGTGCAACACATTGAGGGTGCCTCCCAGCATGATTAGCGGAAGCTTTTTGAGCTCTTGGCATCACCATCATTTTGATCCACCATTATGATATAAGGGGATGAGGATCTGCAAGCTAGCATTGCTGACAATCCGTGTTCTGCCCCCCCTTCTTGGCGCGCTGTTGATGCCAAATCACCATCCTCAAACGTCCATGAGCTTTCGATCGCCTCCTCCAGCGAGCCCGGGATCCTTCGGCAAGCTTCTTGCGCTTGGGAGCTTGCAAACAAGTCCCGGGGATCGGAGATTCCGGTGGAAACCCTCCGACGCTCAAGTCAGTGCTCTGGGCAACATCCGCGAGCTTGAGAAAGCTCAAAAGAAAGAAGAGAGAGAGGCTTAGAGCCATGCTCTCTATGAGTAAGAATAAGCATTTAGGAGTGTAGTGAGTTCTCAGTTACCTCGTCGTGGATCCCTCTTACCCATTTTATTAATGCTTGGAGTCTGTGAGACTTGGGGCATGATCACTTTCAGAGAATTTATGATGGTGGCAGCAATGGCAGGGCTTGCTTCTTAGTGACATGTCAAAAATGCAGGCCATGTCCATCAAATATGGGTGGCTGCATAGTTGGCAATACTGCTTAGTTTGGATAGCTGTTGCAGGCTACTGCAGGGCATGGCCGACCGTTACAGCGTTTGCTAGATGTGTCCCTCATGCCACACTTCCATTGTCTTGTGCGGACAGTGATGGGCGATAAAGTCAAGCACATGGGCCCCAAAGTGTAGCCGCTGAGGTAGAAGATGGAGTTTGGAGTTGAAGCCGTTATGTCCCTTGTAGAGCATTGATTATAGAGTACGTGCATGACACTGTTCATGCCTTTGGATGAGCTTTAGAGAAGGCCATGAGTGAACATTTGCATGGCACTATTCATGGCCGAGCACTATTCATACCGAGGTCGAGCACAGTTCATGCCAAGGCCGAGCACTGTTCATGGCCGAGCACTGTTCATGCCGAGGCCGAGCACTGTTCATGCTGAGGCTGAGGGGAAGAGGCCGAGCACTGTTCATGATGAGGCTAAGGAGAAAAGGCCGAGGGGCTATCTTGTCGAGGGCCGAGGGCCGACTAGCTGAGGCCGAGGCCAACTTTAGGGGTCACTGATCTGACCCTGATGAGACTATCATTGCTCATGGGGCTCAATGGCCCCATCGGTTTGCTTTGGTACAATGGAAAAATTGCCCCATATTTCTTTGAACCTATCCCAAATCATCTCATGCCATGCTGAACCATACGATGATTTAGTACGGTACGATTGATTCTTAGGTTAAGATTTTTTGGTTCATCTCATCAGTATGCCGCTTTGATACAATATACTTCATATCGAATCATACAAATTTGATGCTGAAATAATATTAATTCTTGGCGCAACGAATCTTAAGCCAAACAATTCAAAGCTTAAGTTACTCAAGTCAAGCTAGATTAGGGTGTAACAACTAGTTCAAAGGTGGCCCTTTATTTTCTTTACATAACGAGGACAGTTAGCTGGCTTCCGCACATAGGTGGAGTAGATTCGAAAACAAGACATCTCATTTATTTTTAGTTCCAAAACAGCCGTAATTATACTTTTATGTAAGCCTAGTCTATGAACAGAAAATAAGGAAATTTTAATGTCATTTATTTTTTTTACAATTCATTTTAAATTGTCGTCATCCAACAATAAGTTCTAAGACCTATCGTACAAGAAACAATAATTAAAACCCATAGCCGTATTGCTATAAAAAAACAAAACCCAAAAGATGAGACAAGACAAGGAGAGAGTCAGCAGAGAGAACTTTTTGAATTTATGCCAATTTGAATTTATGTTCATTTCATTCTAATGGAGTCATATAAGTGTAACTTGTTTGACATAATAATAGATGCCCAAATTCTCAGTGTATCCTATCCGTTGCTGAAGACCAAAAGTCGTTTCTATGCAAATGAGCAAACTATTGTGCAAGAAAGGAGCTTAGTATCCTTTTAAGAGTATGGTTGGCAAGTTCTTTTATGAAGATATAACAAAGAATGTCTTAAGCTAGACCATAAAGCCATAACATTTGAATAATTAGAAAACAATGTCAAAAACCATACCAATCTAGCAATTTTTATTTATATATCATTGAGTAATCAATTGGCCTCAAAAAGCTTAAGTTGATAGAAAAAAAAATGTCAACAATGTTTAATAGGTTTAACATATATAAGCCCACTAATTATTCTTAATTCTTAAATTTGCAATCGATATGGGTAAGACTGTAATTGAGCCGAGCCGCTCACGAGCTATTCGAGGCTCGGCTCGATAAAAGCTTGTTTGTGTTCGGCTCATCATGTAAACGAGTCAAGCTTGAGCACGGAGCAGATTTAATTAAGAGCTCGCAAGATAACTTTATTAAGAGCTCGTGAGACGGTTCAATTAGGAGTTCGCAAGCTGGGTCGATTAGAAGCTGAGAAGCTTGTGAACAAGATGTCCTTTCATCTTCTTTTATCTTTTCATCTTTTCTGACTACTCTTTGGGTTTAAGAATCAAGCTTTTTTTTTTTAATTTTCGAGCCGAGCTTTAAACAAGCTTAATTGAGTCGAGCTTGAAACAAGCTCAATTCAAGCTCGAGCTTGAAATGATCTTTTTTGAGTCAAGCTTATAGAGCTTTTTAATCATACCAAATGAGCGAGCTCAAGTCGAGTCCGAGCTTTTGTAATCGAGTTCGAGCCGAGTTTGAACATGATTTTTAAATTTAAACGGACTCGAGCATTTGTTAACGAGTTTAGCTTGAGTTAAAAAAAAAAAAAAAAAAAAATTGCTCGACACAGCTTGGCTCAGTTCGATTGCAGCCCTAGATATGGGATTCATATCCAGTGTTAATTAGACGCGCTTAATCATTTGATTTTGGTTAAGGACGAGACGTCAATGGGAGAAGATCCAAATCAAATGCCATTCGTCATTTTATCAAACAGTGTGATGTAATGGCAATTCTTGAACAATTCTCATGCTGGAGTTTTCCCTTGAAATATGGGACACGAGACATCCGCTCAATCTCGCTGGCATTCCACCGTGCCACCACGTGGCCAATCCGCTAATGCTCGACCCCGGACCCACCTTAAGTACTCCATCCCACCTCCCTCGCATGCGACGCGCGGGGCGCCGTCCCCGCCTAGATGACCGCATCCATCTCCCCACCACCGCTTCATCTTTCGCTCTCTCTCTCT
>UESW01004460.1:550551-673687 GCA_900491605.1 Calamus simplicifolius | reverse complement strand
ATTTTTTGACTTGAATAATAAAATTGTCATTAGGAATCAATTCAAGAATTGTTCCAAAAACTCATTGATTGAAATATGAAGTGTAAAAAATATCTTTTGAAAGCTTAAACATGGAGCTTGAAGTTACTTTCAAATTGTTAAAGTCATACTTAACATACTCATTGATTGTTAAATAAATTCATTGCTCATGTAAATAAACTCATTACATCTTTTTAATATACTCATGGCTTTTTGGTAATCATCAAAATCAATAAGATTGAGGCACAATCTCAACAATCTCCCCAACATTCTTAATTCTTAAATTTGCAATCGATATGGGTAAGATTGTAATTGAGCCGAGCCGCTCACGAGCTATTCGAGGCTCGGCTCGATAAAAGCTTGTTTGTGTTCGGCTCGTCATGTAAACGAGTCAAGCTTGAGCACGGAGCAGATTCAATTAAGAGCTCGCAAGATAACTTTATTAAGAGCTCGTGAGATGGCAATTAGGAGTTTGCGAGCTGGGTCGATTAGAAGCTTGTGAACAAGATGTCCTTTCATCTTCTTTATCTTTTTCATCTTTTCTGACTACTCTTTAGGTTTAAGAATCAAGCTTTTTTTTTTATTTCTGAGCCGAGCTTTAAACAAGCTTAATTTGAGTCGAGCTTGAAACAAGCTCAATTCAAGCTCGAGCTTGAAATGATCTTTTTTTGAGTCGAGCTTATAGAGCTTTCTAATCATACAAATGGAGCGAGCTCAAGTCGAGTCCGAGCTTTTTGAAATCGAGTTCGAGCCGAGTTTGAACAAAATTTTTTAAATTTAAAATGGACTCGAGTATTTGTTAACGAGTTTAGCTTGAGTACGAAAAAGCTCGACTCAGCTCGGTTCGATTACAACAGTAGAATGGGATTCATTCCAGTGTTAATTAGACGCGCATAATCATTTGATTTTGTTAAGGACGAGACGTCAATGGGAGAAGATCCAAAATCAAATGCCATTCGTCATTTTATCAAACACTGTGATGTAATGGCAATTCTTGAACAATTCTGATGCTGGAGTTTTCCCTTCAAATATGGGACACGAGACATCCGCTCATCTCGCTGCATTCCACCGTGCCACCACGTGGCCAATCCGCCAATGCTCGACCCCGGACCCACCTTTACGTACTCGATCCCACCTCCCTCGCATGCGACGCGCGGGGCGCCGTCCCCGCCTAGATGAACCGCATCCATCTCCCCACCACCGCTTCATCTCTTCTCTTTCTCTCTCTCTATCGCACCAATTCTCTCCTCTCCCTTCTTTCTTATACTTCTCCACCTTCTCTTCTCTCCAAACTCCACACACGAACTCTTAATAGAGGGGGAGAGAGAGAGGAGGAGAGAGAGAGAGAGAGAAGAGAGAGATTTGGTCTCCAGACCCCCTCTCATGGTTCCCATCATTAATGGAAGAAGATGTATTTGTTCTCTAAATTCCGCTCCTTCCTCTCAAGGTATGTCAAACTTTCACCTACTACTACTACTACTACTATTCGTGATAAGCCTCTGCTGTTGAGTTGAAATCCTCTCAGGTGGGTTGGGAGCTTTCCGGCATCAAAAGATCCGGTCGGACGAAGACGGCGACAATGACAGCAACAGTGAGAGCGGCGGCAGCAAGCCGACGCCGCCTGCGGCGGTGGAGTGCTACGCATGCACCCAGCCGGGCGTGCCAGCGTTCCACTCGACCAGCTGCGACCGCGCCCACATCCCCGAGTGGGAGGCCAGCGCCGGCTCCTCGCTGATCCCGATCCAGAACCAGCCCGCCGCCCCCCAGCGCCGGCCCAACTCCTGGATCTTCGGCTCCGTCCTCGACCCGAGGAGCAATCAGGTCCGGCTCTGGAACGGGGCCATCCTGCTCGGCCGGGCGGCGGCGCTGGCGGTGGACCCGCTGTTCTTCTACGCGCTGTCGATCGGGCGGGGCGGCGCGCCGTGCCTGTACATGGACGGCGGGCTGGCGGCCGCGGTCACGGTGGTGCGCACGTTCGCCGACGCGGTGCACGTGCTGCACGTGTGGCTGCAGTTCCGGGTGGCGTACGTGTCGAGGGAGTCGCTGGTGGTGGGTTGCGGCAAGCTCGTGTGGGACGCCCGGACCATCGCCGGCCACTACCTGCGCTCCCTCAAAGGCTTCTGGTTCGACATCTTTGTTATCCTCCCGGTGCCCCAGGTAATTAACCAGGACTAACTTATTAATTAGCTTCATTTAGCTAGTGAGATTTAGATTGGTGTGTTACGTTTTGCTTGCATAAAATAATTAAAAAAAGATAATACTGACGCATTCCTACGGCTCGAATTTAGCTATATCTGAAAGCTGTTAAGCCTGTTAATGAAAATAATGAACAGTTCTTAGTTTAAGATTCATTAATGTTCCCCAGCAACTTTGGAACAAGTCTTGAGAAGCAAATATCTTAGCAGTGTCAGTTCTGGCAGATCAGTGAATGGAAATTAGGGGCCATGATGCATGCACCTAATTAAGACTTGTCAAGAAGTTTCTTCTTCTTGTAAAGCAACAAACAAGGATTGGTATTTGATTATAAGCCTGTTAGAAGTTGACAATATCCATCACTGAATTTTTTTGTTGTAGATTTGATTCACTCTGCTTCACAGCGAATGTGATATATAGCATGGCATCTCACATGGGTAGAAGTACAGACATGAACTGTGTATTTATTTACTAGAGGACAAGGGTGTGCTGTAGTCGGGTGGAACAGACCGAGACCACTGGGACCAACCTATGAACCTTTAAATTCGGCTAAACCTAATGATAATCCTTCTAATTGGAGTTGTCAAGATTTTAGTCATTAATTTATCTACAGTGTTAAATAAACTAAGAGCTCAATAATGACTTAATTAGAAGAGAGTTGATGCACTTAGGAACAAGAGTTATGAAGATCTCATTTCAAGCTTTTAATATATAACTATAGTGAAAAAACAATTTCACTAACAAAAAAAACATTGGTCCTAATGATACCAGAATTTCTTATAACAACTGAATGAAAAGCCATCCGAACCAAGAGTTTTGTCAAAATCCATTGTCTATGAGGTAGTAAGAATTTTCTTAGTTGGATCCTCTGAGAATAGCATGCCAGCATCCACCTTAGAGAGAATGATGAGAATAGAAGGTAAATTTGGAGGCATGCACTAAGAGACTATAGACCATGCTGGACAAATTAGCTTCTAAACTCATAACGAATGCTCTTGTTCTCCTTTAGAGTCTGACCGTATGAAGACTAAATTTGGGAAATATGTTCCTCTTTTTATGAATAAGAGTAGTTTTATGAAAAAAATATATATATATTTCTAGGTAGATGATCATGCTCTCTGTCCTTATATCTCAGTAGTTGTAGGTTTTTATTGCTCAACCCTCCATGGTATTCTTCTATTATTCCAGAACCTTTAGGCAGACATGAAAAACTAGACTTGACCTTATGGAGTAAATGACTTGTACACTCAATTTTGCACCCTACCTGCCAAGAAAAAAATCTAGAGAAATTGATATCTGGCCCTTAGGAGATGAACTTTAATTTTTTAAATCTTATCCATCATTATTAATTTTCTTTAATTTTTAATCATTTTCACTTATGTAATGAGATAATAATTGTATACACATATATAATTATTTTCTTATTGTACATGGTTATTCTTTCTATGCACATAGTTATATTTTTTCTGCACACAATAAACAGAAATTTACATACGCTTACTGTGCAATGAAAAAAATTAAAAATTAAAGAAAATTGATGCTATGGACCGGGTGTTAAGTGGCTCGTCAACATAAGCTAAACATTAAAGTTTGGTCCATTAAATGACCGGATATTATGCCATTTTAACTTTTCAAGTTAACAGAGATCAAACAAGTGAGTGAGAGAATAATCCAGTCCTCTCAGGTAGACAGAAAGAATTTTTGAATTAACAGATTATTTTTGTTGTTGAGTGTCATTTGGGCATAGCATAACAGAGACCAAACAAGTATGTCAGATTTACTACCATAGATATATATTTTTTGTTTTTTTGGCTCTGATCCTATGCAACCCTTGGCGTAGAAGATAAATGAATGCTTCTTATTGGTTATGGTGATGTTGCAAGTGTATACTCGGTAAACATTTGATCCAGAGATTGTTCTCTCAAAGATTCACGTACTAGGTTTCTTCAAGACAATGTTAATCTAAATATATTTTTTGAGGCATGAAGCTACAAGAAGATTCATCTATTTGAAAGCTGGTCTGTCTATCTGAGAATTTAGTGACCATTTCTTTTTATTTTTTTGGTTGCAAGCAATCATATTAAATACGTAGCAGATTGTATGGTCAATAGCAGAGAAAGCAGAAAGGCTTAAGTGATTATCAGGGTTGCACATCTCTGCATGAACCAAAGGAACCAACCATCAGGCTATATAAGGTTTAGAGATCCAAGGAAAATGGACCTCATTGTCTTGGGAGGTACTATAAGTAAATTGTAATGACCCTGGGACAGAAGAAAATTGTGTGATAAAAAATTTACAACCATATATGACTTTTAGAAGGATCTGTATTGGAGCATCTGTTTGAAGCTTAACATAGCTATATAGTCTTGTAAAGGTGTAACTCTATCTACAAAAGTTTGTTGAAGATCCACCATGTCTCCTTTCCTCAAGGCCATCCAAGACATGGCCCATTTAGAAGCCAGCTCTGAGATTCTATGCCATCCAATAGTACCAACCGAGCTGTGATGAAAAAAGAGGGTGCAGAAGATAGAATTCTGAGGGAGCCAACTGAGCAATTCTTTGATTTTATCAAATGTAAATTGCTGGTGTTGGCACCACACCATGTTGTTAAAAAAAAAAAAAGTTAATTGTTCTTAAATTAATTTATTATTCTTCTGTTTCAGACATTTTTGGTTTGAAGCCTCATCTCTTTCTATGATCCTGTAATTCGGGGTCCATATCTAGTATTCTATCAGTTAGATTGATCTACATTGCTGATGAACTTTGAGCATTTCAGAGGGAGCCAGCTGAGCAATTCTTTGATTTTATCAAATGGAAATTGTTGGTGTTGGCACCATACCATATTGTTAAAAAAAAAAAAAAAAAAAAAAAAACTAATTGTTCTGATATTAATTTATTATTATTCTGTACACCATATTGTTAAAAAAAACAAAAAAAAAAGCTAATTGTTCTGATATTAATTTATTATTCTTCTGTTTCAGACATTTTTTGGTTGAATCCTCATCTCTTTCTATGATCCTATAATTGGGGGTCCATATCTAGTATTCTGGCAGATTGATCTGCATTGCTGATGAACCTTGAGCATTTCTCTAGTACATGTCACTAATTAGTTTAATCTGGTTTGATTTATGAACTCCGAGCATCATTTAATACTTATTTATCCTTCCTCTGAACCTATGCAGGCTGTCGTTTGGCTGGTTATACCAAAATTGATAAGAGAAGAAGAGATTAAGCTCATAATGACCATACTTCTGATCATCTTCTTGTTCCAATTCCTCCCTAAGGTGTATCACTGCATGTGTGTGATGAGAAGGATGCAGAAAGTTACTGGCTACATTTTTGGAACAATCTGGTGGGGTTTTTGCCTCAACCTTATTGCTTACTTCATTGCCTCTCATGTGAGTAACACTACCATCTTAATCTAAATTCTTGTACAGTAATAGATTCCTCTACTAATCAACTAATTTTACTCAAGCACCAAGTTGTGTAGTTTAAGCTCCTAAAATCATAGAGCTCCAATAAAAATTCAACTAGACTTGTAAATAACATAAAAAAGGGAAGAAGGAAAGGATCAATATGTAAGCTACCTAATTTGAACTTTTTTTCACCTGGAAAGATAAATTGGTTTAACTTTCGCTTAACTTCAGGGGGGAAAAAATAAGGTGCAGTCATGCACATATAGCATATAGCAATTTAAAATTTTACTCATCACTCCATGGAACCATTGCACATTTAATTTGCGACTTATCAAGAAATTCAGTGAGCTTCGTGTTTGGAATTTTATTTTGGTTTATCATATTCAACAATTTGGAAGGTCAATTTTATGCACACCAATGCTTTTTCCAGGTAGCTGGTGGATGCTGGTATGTTCTTGCAATTCAACGTGTGGCCTCTTGCCTCCAACAACAGTGTGAGCAGAACAACAACTGTGATCTTGTATCAATGGCCTGTTCCAAGGAGGTCTGTTACCATCTCCGCTTACCATCAGGCATGAACGAATTAGCTTGTGAGAGTAACTTTACAACCACAACTGGAATCCAAAATACTTCAGTCTGTTTAGATGGCGATGGGCCGTTCCGTTATGGGATCTACAATGGGGCTCTCCCTGTTGTTTCCAGCGACTCACTCGCTGTCAAAATCCTTTACCCCATATTCTGGGGACTTATGACTCTAAGGTAATTCCAATTTAAAAGGCTGTAATCTTTGAGAGTATCAGAAACCATATATTTTTCTTTACCATGCTAATTGTCCATCTTCCCTTAAGAGGATTTAAATGCACTGGGTATATGCTGCTGTGAAATAAAAGCTAGTGATGATAGAGTCTTCTTGCATCATTTGACAATTTTGCTCTGTTGCAGTACTTTTGGCAATGCTCTTGAGCCTACGAACCACTGGTTTGAAGTGGTATTCAGTATCATCGTCGTATTAAGTGGTCTAATGCTCTTCACTTGGTTGATTGGTAACATTCAGGTACATTGTAGTATATGTAGACTACATCTTCTCACTTATAATCGTTAATTATTGGTAGCAATGTACAGAAGCCTGTGAACTGTGAGTTTCTAACAGATGGAGTTTGATTGATAGGTATTCTTGCATGCAGTCATGGCGAGGAAGAGAAAGATTCAGTTAAGGTTTCGAGATATGGAATGGTGGATGAAGCGGAGACAACTACCATCACGCCTGAGACACAGAGTCCGCCAGTATGAACGACAAAAGTGGCTTGCTGGGAGAGGAGAGGATGAAGTGGACATGATCAAAGACTTGCCAGAAGGACTAAGGCGAGACATAAGGCGCTACCTCTGCCTTGATCTCATCAAGAAGGTACTTAATTATCAAAATCAGGTTAGCCAAACCAATTCAAGTAGATAGTTCGGGCCATATCGAATCATACTGGTTTAAAATCATTCCGATTTTAAACCAGTATATCACGGCTTTAGTACAGTATGCATCGTATCAAATCGTACCAATCCTGTAAAACTATCTGACGCAGTGGACTTTGGTTGAAACATGATATCAGTTTATATGAAAATCAAGCTAAAAATGAACCAAGAAACAGCTAATATTCTGTGTAAAGATATCACGTATTAAGAAGATATAGGAAATCTATGACTAAATCAATCATCAAGCAAAACCCCATTCACAAAAATCTGACAAAATCCACCAAAAAAAGGAGGATATAGAACGTACTGCTATAATTCAAGGCAAAGGAATTGCTTATTATGTGAAAATGAGCCTAATTCAGTGCAGTTCCTTTTATCATTCAGGTGCCCTTGTTCCACAACTTGGATGACCTTATCCTTGACAACATATGCGACAGAGTTAAACCCCTTGTCTTCTCCAAGGACGAAAAGGTATGACAATGGTCAGAAACTTTGCAGTCATCCAGTGGAAAGATCTTAAGCTACAAATTAACTTAATTATATTCATCAAGACTTTGGTGCAATGCCCTTGCCTTTGTTGTTATGAACTCTTACTCGCTGGAGCAGGTAATCAGAGAAGGAGATCCTGTTCAACGTATGGTGTTCATAGTCCGGGGGCGACTGAAGAGTAGCCAACGCCTCAGCAAAGGCATGGTGGCCACATGCATGCTGGGCCCTGGAAACTTCTTCGGGGACGAGCTCCTCTCATGGTGCCTCCGCCGCCCATTTGTCGATCGGCTGCCGGCTTCTTCCGCCGCCTTCAAGTGTGTTGAGGCAACCGAGGCCTTTGGTTTGGACGCACCCCATCTTCGATTCATTACCGAGCACTTCAGGTACAAATTTGCGAACGAGAGGCTCAAAAGAACAGCAAGATACTATTCGTCGAACTGGAGGACATGGGCGGCTGTTAACATACAGCTTGCCTGGCGCCGCTACAAGAGGAGGACCGGAGGCATGGCGAATCCACCGTCAGAGCCGGGTGATGGCGAAAGACGCCTTCGGCTCTATGCCGCAATGTTCATGTCACTTCGACCTCATGACCACCTCGAATAGTAGAGAAGGCTGCAGTAAATTGATACAGTTTTATGGAAACTATTTATGTTGCCAGAAGAAAGGGAGATTGATCAGTCGGTGAAAAACCTTGCATCAATGGCTTAATTGGTCCCAGATGGAAATGTTGGATTGATTTTATATTTTTCCAATGAATGGTATCAAATATCAATGAGTGTCAAGCTTTTGTTTGCAAGTGCTATCTGCTCTTCAGCAAGTAGTTTCACATTCATTTGCACTGCACCAATCATCGACTGCAATATTGGACTGTGTGAACTGAACAGGGGGTAACAGTACTCGTCCTACAACGGTTCTTTCCTATGGATGAGATAAGCTGCATGTTTAATCTCCCAACTAATCTCTGGTTGTGGTTTCTCAGAGGTTCCTAATAAAAATTCCTGGTACTTGTTCCTTCAACAATTAGTGTTGAGTTGGCAAAGCTTACAGAAAGGGAAAACAAAGCAAGCCATCAATTTACATTACTCGGAAATACCTCAATCAATCAATGTGTGTGCAAGGCAAAAAAGAAGGCAAGCGCGAAATATTGTTATTTGAGCCTAGAGGAGGAGGGGATGTTTCTTTATGTCACTAACCTTGCCCAACTTTGGCAAGCCAACCAATCTCTTTATAATGTTACTGTAAAAATAGGAAGATGATGACTGTAAAAATAAAAATGATTTAGAGTCACAGCAACACAGGATACTGATATGGCTGATCCAGCGTCATTAGAGTTAACGGTGAAGGAAATTGACGGAGCCCCGCCTCAGTCCCGCGGAGCGACTTCGGCCTCCGATGTCCCCTCAGCCTCGGCTTCGGCCTCAGACCCGGCATTTCCTCGGCCTCAGATCCAGCATCCCCTTGGCCTCGAACCTGGTGTCCCCTCGGCCTCGGACCCAGCATCCCCTCGGCCTCGGTCTCGGACCCGGTGTTCCCTCAGCCTCGACCTTGGACCCGGCATCCCCTCGGCCTCGCACCTCAAGTCCTGCTACCACGAGCCGCCTGACACCCACGTGGCCCACCAACCGTCTATGACGGCCACGTGGTCTACTATCTTCTGCAACAGCGCGTGGCCATACCCTGTAACGGCGTAGGCCTGACGCGATGGCCCACCTGCCACCTGTAGCGCCGCGCTCCGCAGGTGGCCGGTAGGGCAAGACACCTCTGACATGCGCAGTGTCGGTTATGACCTGTCGCTGTCAGTCTTGCCTTCCGTCCGCTACCGAACAATGACACCTTGAAATCAGCAACCTTCTGAAAACAAAAAAAGGAACCTTCGGACAGGTATAAAAGCCCACACTCACAACGAGGGAGGGATCTCGAACTCAAGTTCTCTAGCTCTTTCTGCTAGTTTACTCTTGTCTGTTCCCAAGTTGCTGACTTGAGCGTCGGAGGATCCCTACCGAAGCAACCGGTCTCTAGGAACTTTCTTGCAGGAATCTTCAAGGAGGAGGAGGATTTCTGCTCCCCGATGTTGAAGGAAAGTGACTTGGTGTCAACAGATTGGCGAGCTAGGAAGGGGGAAGATAAAGAAAAACTTTAAACCAGTTGCCGACGGTTCCTTCTCTTTCCCTGAGTTGTCAAGAAAATGGTAATGACTTGTGCGCAAGAGGTCTCCACCAGCCATGCTAGAGGGCAGCGCTTGGGAGCTGACCCATAGGTGGCCGGTCTCCCTGCTCCCCAGGCAAGTGCCCCTGCGCCACCATCGCCACCACCGCAGCAACATCAAGAAGACTGACTCGCCGCCCTCACCATGCAAGTCCAATCACTGGTGGCGGCAGTCCAAGTTCTGCAGCATCAACCAGCGGCTGCGCAGCAGCTGGGGCCACTCCCATCAGTTCTCGAGGTCATCCAACCCAGTCAGCACTCTTCTCGGGGGAGGTTCCCCACCCAAGAAGCTTGCCACCACCACGCTTCACCCAGACCTCATCGCCGGGAGGCCTCCAAGAGGCACCGATCACTCTCTCATTATGCCAGTGCCTCTCCTAGGCGGCGACATGGGAGGGAGGCGGAGCACCCTCATAAGCATCGTCGTCACTCTTTCCCGTCCTTAGAATCTTCAAGGGAAGGGTCCTTCGACGGCCGGATAGCTCGCCGAGCCGAGCGCCGGCTAGATGAGTACAACCAGCGGCTGAAGGAGCTCAGCTATCGGATCACCAACCATCAGAGGTGGACTACAATAGCCGGCCACCGCTGTCCCACCGTATCATGGAGGAACCAATCTTAACCCAGTTTCGTCTGCCTCAGTTGGACCTGTACGACGGGACCACTGATCCCCTGGATCATTTGGAGAGTTACAAGGCCCTCATGCAGGTCCAGGGGGCAACTGACTCTCTTCTTTGCATCGCCTTCCCCGCCACTTTGAGGAAGGCTGCCCGAGTCTGGTACTCCCGCCTGCCGCTGCGGAGTATCAACTCCTTCCGCCAATTGGAGAGGGCCTTCTTGGCCCATTTTGACGCCTGCCGGAAGATACCCAAGGTGGCGGACAGCCTGTTTTCCGTCCAGCAGAAGGGTGGCAAGTCCCTGCGAGACTACGTCGCTCGATTCAAAGAAGCTGCCCTCGAGGTCTACAATCTTGAGGATTCTGTGGCCACTTTGGCCTTGAAACGAGGGCTCCGTCCCCTCCCGTTTTGCGTATTCCCTCGACAAGAAGCCACTCAGCTCCTACGCCGAACTTCTGAGCCGGGCACAAAAGTATATCCGCGACGAGGCTGACTCCTCCCGGTGCGAGGCCAACGGTAGCTCCGACAAGAAGCAAACTCGTCCCGAGCCTATTGAGGCGCATCCCAGGAGGCCCGAGCCTCCCCGCCGACCGAACAACCGTCCTTGGGCTCTTGCGCCGAGGGATGGTCCATTCATCCCCTTGTTCGCCCCGATATCTCACATCCTGCTCGAAATCAAGGGCGAGCTGTACCTACAGCGCCCTCCTCCATTGAACCCAAAGACCCCCCACAATAAGAACCTGTACTGCCGCTTTCACCAGGACCACGACCACGATACTGACAACTATCGCTAGCTGAAGAAGGCGATAGAGGACCTTATCCAGCGTGGCCACCTGGGGAAGTTCGTTCAGAGGACCAACTCGGTTGGACCTGGCCCGTTGGCGCCTCCGCCACCAATGATCGACAACGCCCCAACAAAGAAGATGGTGGCGATGATCTCCTGGGGGGCAGGCAGCACATCCAAGAGGCTGAGAGAGGAGGAGGGGTTAGATTCTGTAAATTTCTTTTCTAAAAGGGACCTAGAGGGGGTGGTCAATAAAAATGATGATAGCATCATCGTGTCCATGACGATCGCTAAGCATCCTGTAAAAAGAATCCTAGTCGACAGTGGAAGCTCGATGGATGTTTTAGGTTACGACGCATTTATTCGGATGAACTTATCTCCTAGCTCTCTACGGCCTATTACCATACCCTTGATGGGTTTCACCAGAGACTTTGTTAGAATCGAGGGGGAGATCACCCTCTCCGTCACGGCCGGGATGCCACCGTGCCAGAGCATAATTTTTATGAATTTTCTTGTAGTCCGGGTTTCCCTTGCTTACAATGCTATACTCAGAAGGCCCGGACTCAACCTTCTCGATGCTGTGATCTCTACCAAAAGGCTCCTGGTGAGGTTCCCTACCAGTGGGGGAGTCGGGGAGATGCGGGGGGAGCGGAACCCGCTGCCACTTTGCTACCACATGGCCCCCAGCCCTCAGGGGGCAGTACCTGCACCAGAAGCGCTCGACCCCCAAGACTCGGAGAGGAGAGGAGAACCAGCCGAGCACTTGGTGAGCCAACACTGACATTTTGCTTGGTCGGCGTTGTTAGGAAAATTATTGAGAAATTATTTACCCAATTAATTGATTTTGATGATTAACAAAATTCATGAGTAATTCATTGTGTTTCTGATAGATTTGATAAGTGTTTCAGGAATTAAGATCAGTTATTTATCCAAATGATACTTAGAAATCAGTTTTGAATCGAACTTCAATGGAATTTATCTAAGTTCAGAACTTGGAGCCGACACCTAACAATCTCGAGCCGACTTCAGAGCGTATCAGAACAGTTTTATATTTTCAGCATGGTTCGGAGTCGACACCTAGAGTTTCGGAGCCGACACCTGAAGTTTCGGAGCCGACACCTGAAGTTTCGGAGCCGACACCCGACCTGACGAAGCCGACTCTAACCTGAGATACAGAGAAACTATTTTCTGCTTTAGAAGCTGGAGCCGACACATGGATTTCGGGAGCCGACTCTAACCTGATTCATAGAGACTATGTTTTGGAGCAAATCTTGGAGCCAACACATCAAAAATCGGGAGCCCACTCCAGTCAGCGGAGAGTCGACACTTTGCAAAGTCGGAGCCGACTCCACGTCAAATTATTTTTTTCTATTTATGGAAACACGATCTAGAGCTGACACATAAAAAGTTGGAGCCGACTCTAATCTATCAAGGACGATTTTTAAAAGTGCTAGATCAGCTCTAACGGATATATTTTTCCACCTAACTCTCAACGGATCTATTTTCTTGCGTGGAGAATTATCCAAGGTACTTTGTAACGGCTATTTTCTCACCTAATCTTGGATTAAGACTCTATAAAAGGAGGGATTCGTCCGTTTGAAAAGAAGAACAGAAATGGAGAGAAAATAACGAAAAAATCTCTGAGTTCACATCTATCTTTCAAAGAGAGATTCAAGAGAAATCTTAAGCCCTAAAAGTTCAAATTTGAAGGATTCTCAAAAGAGAAGACAAGAAGAGCAAAAGCCCTATTTCCTCAAAGTTCTCTCCAATAGTTTTTGGTCAAGAATCAGAGCTGAAGCTTGATTCAACCATTCAAAAGAGAGGAGGAAAAAGAAAAGAAGAAAAGCTCAAATCCACTTGGCTTCAATTAGGCTTTTCTTACTCTTGTTTATTTACATTGCTTATTTACTCATTTAAGGAGCTTTACTTTGTTGTAAACATTATCTTGATTTGTTGTTTACTAATTCAATCAGGGGATTGAATTAGTTGAGGTAGTTTACCTCGGGAACAAGCTAGTTTAGCTTGGGGTTGGGTTTTGTGCTGGTGAACCCGTGAAAACCGGCTGGGTTTGTTGTGACCCCGTGTAAAAAGTTTTGGTTGTGAGCTTGCAAAACAACTCAATTATAATCAATAGATTATAATGTGGACCCAAGAGTTGCTTGGGAGTGGACGTAGGTGTGGGATACACCGAACCACTATAAATATCTTGTATTTGTAATGATTGTCTCTATATCTCCCTCTCTCTCATTGTGCTTCACATTATTGCTTCACTTCACAAGTTCACTTAATCCTTGTGAAATAGGTTTTAAGTTTTTAAGTGTTAAATTTTTTAAAGAACCCAATTCACCCTCCCCCCTCTTGGGTTGCCATCTGGGCCAACAATTGGTATCAGAGCTTATGCTCATTTGTAGTTGATCTAACGATCAAAAGTTAAAGATCCAAATGGCAACACAAGCTGGATCATCTTTTGCTGAAGGTCAATCCACTAATAGGCCACCTTTGTTTAATGGCTCTAATTATTCATATTGGAAAGCAAGAATGAGAATTTTCATTCAAGCTTTAGATTATGAATTGTGGAGTGTCATTACTAATGGACCTAGCACACCCACACACATAGAAGATGGTTCAATCATTCCTAAGCCCGAAAGGGATTGGAATGAGAACGATAGGAAAATGGCTCAGCTCAATGCAAAGCCATGAATGTTTTATATTGTTCCTTGGATGCAAATGAATTCAACGGAATATCTACTTGCATTTCAGCCAAAGAAATTTGGGATCGATTAGAAATTACCCATGAGGGTACCAATCAAGTAAAAGAATCCAAAATCAATATTCTAGTGCACAAATATGAATTGTTTAGTATGGAACAAACTGAATCAATCACATGCATGTACACTAGATTCACTGATATTGGTAATGGTTTGAAAAGTCTTGGAAAGACTTATACTAATTCTGAATTGGTGCATAAAATTCTTAGATCTCTTCCAAGAACATGGGAAGCTAAAGTGACTGTAATCCAAGAAGCCAAAGACATGAATGTTCTACCTTTGGAGGAGCTACTTGGATCCTTGATGACTCATGAGCTGACAATGAAGCAGCATCAAGAGGAAGCAGTCAAGAAGAAAAGAACCATAGCACTTAAGGCTGCAAAAAAGGAAATAAGTAGCAGTGAGGAAGAAGAAGATGATGATGAAACAGCTCTCCTTGCAAAGAAGTTTAGAAAGTTTATGCAAAGAAGGAGACCCTTCCATAAAAGAAAATTAAGAATTAAAATGGAAGGAGAAAAGAAAAAAAAAAGAAAAATGTTGGCCCAGATGGCAACCCAAGAGGGGGGGGGTGAATTGGGTTCTTTAAAAATTAAGCCTTTTAAATTAATTTAAACTATTGATGAGATGCAAACAATTAATTCAAATTAAGTGATAGCAAGAGAGAGAGATAAATAAGCACGGCAAACACAAAGATTTTATAGTGGTTCGGTGTATCCAACACCTACGTCCACTCCCAAGATTCACTTGGGTCCACACTATAATCACCTTGATTACAGCGAGTTGTTTTACAAGCTCACAACTCAAACTTGTTGTTTTCCGGGATCACAACGAACCCAGCCGGTTTTCACGGGCTCACCAGCACAAAACCCAACACACAAGCTAACCTTAGCTTGTGAAGAGGTAAGACTACCTCCACTAGTTCAATCCCCTGATTGAATTAGAAACACAAGATAAAAATGTGTTTAATACAAAACAGCTCCTTAATGAGCAGATATTTCAAAATAAAAGCAAGGTTTAGAAAGCCTGTTTAGATTTGATTTGAGTGCAGGCTTTTCTTCTTTTCTTCTTTTCCTCAACTCCTTTGAAGTGTGGAATCGGGCCTCAGCTCAGATTCTTCACGGATTGAATGTTGGAGTTGATTTGAGCTTTTTCTTCCTTTCTTTGAATGTTGAAAATCTCTTGATTTGCTCTTGAATGGCTCTTGGATTTTCTTCTAGACTTTCTTGGATTGATGAACTTGAGCACAGATGAAGTCTCCTTTGATTTCACACCTTTTCTTTCACTCTATTTTTGAATCTCGGATTTTTCAAATGACGCTCTGTTTTTCCTTTTTCTGAAAGATTTTTCTTTTTCTCTCTTGATTTGTATATTTTTTTTGATTTGAAAACGGCTCTCTATTTATAGATTCTGCAAAAATATAGCCGTTAGAAACAAAGAAATCTAGCCGTTATTGAAAAATCTTACCGTTGACGCTGAGTTGGCATTCAGAAAAATCACGCCCAGATTTGTTGGAGTCGACTCCAGCTTTAGGCGAGTCGGCTCGAAGACGCGATACCAAAAATAGAAATATTCAGAAAGTTAAAGGGTCGACTCATCGAAAATAAGGTGTCGACTCCTGACAGTCGGGGGTCGACTCATGAAAAGCAAGGGGTCGACTCGAGAAGTGCTCAGAAAAACAATTCTCTGGTGTCTGAGCGGAGTCGACTCACACAGTCATGGAGTCGGCTCGACAAAATCGGGGGTCGACTCGAGAAATCACAGACATCTCTGTATACTGAGTGGAGTCGACTCTGAAACTCTAGAGTCGGCTCGGAACGTATCAAAAATCAGAGAATTTTCTGATTGACTTTAAAATCGTTCCAGATTCATTTTAAATCAATTTTTGACTTGAATAAATAAAATTGACATTAGGAATCAATTCAAGAAATGTTCCAAAAACTCATTGATTGAATATGAAGTATAAAAATTTCTTTTTGAAAGCTTAAACATGGAGCTTGAAGTTACTTTCAAATTGATTAAAGTCATACTTAACATACTCATTGATTGTTCTAAATAAATTCATTGCTCATGTAAATAAACTCATTGCATCTTTTAATATACTCATGGCTTTTGGTAATCATCAAAATCAATAAGATTGGGGCAACAATTTCTCAACAATCTCCCCAACTTTTTGATGATGACAAAAACATTGAGTATATGCATGATTGATTAAAGAATTTATTTTATTTTCATAGTTAGGCTCCCCCTGAATGAGGTAGCTCCCCCTATGAAACTCAAATAAATATCCATTCATTCATTTAAGCTTATACACATTTAATGTCAAAATTCATTTTCATCTAAATTGCTTTTTCATTCATTCACTGTATGTGTAATGTTTAATTATGCATATACATTCGTTTAATTTCTCCCATGCATATACAGTTATATATAAAACTCTCCCCTTTTTTGTTATCAACAAAAAGGTAGAGAAGCATCAAACATAATCACATTCATGATTTAAGATATGTTTAACAAGAACTGAGATTCATTGATAATAGGAGAAGTACATTCAAACTCAGATTACATTGAACATTCAAAACTGACTTTTCATTACATCATTATCAAAATGTAAAACATAATATAAATTTCATTACATTGCAAAGACTAAACATCTATTACATCAAAAATGTGTCCTTACAATCCTTGTTAAGTGATCTATAATGTTCTTCATTCCATCAGTTTGAATCTTAACATAATCTTTCAGTCTTTCATCTACAAAAGTACAAGCAGTTAAAATTTGTCTTGAAGTTCAGCATTGCACTTTGCATAGGTCTCACCATCTCCACAAATGTCTTTAAGTTCTTCAAAAATATTCTTTAGGTCACCACTTAAAGACTCAGAGAAGTGCTAAGAGTAGATTCAATCTTGGTGATCCGATCATCTAATGAATAAAGAGTTTCTTTAAGATTCATAATTTGTTGTCAAACTCTGTCTTCAATTTATCTGCCTGATCATCAAGAAGACTCTTGAGCTGCTTAACTGAAGATCTGAAAAACCAACAGATGAAGAAGATGACTGATCAACCATCGGAGCAGGAGAAGGGCCGGAACAGGAACAGAAGAGCTCGGAGGTACAGGTGATGAATGTCTAACTGACGGTCCAGGTGCCTCAACATCAGCGGCTCTATCTTCCAACAACTTTTCCTTTCCCATCTGCCATCCTTCTTCACAAATCCCATTCTATGAATAGTGGCCAAACTATAGTAATCTGTGTCTCAAATTTCTCATTGGCTCACTATCGGAAATGATTATCCCTTGGCTTTGAAAATCTTAGTTAATATCATGCCATAGGGTAACTAGATTTCCTCTTGCTCCCACAGTCAGCAATGTACCAAATATCATGCTCGGAAGATTGATAGGTTTCCAGTCACTATAGCATCCATTACAAAATATCTCTCTCAGAAACATAATCAAATCTCCCAATCTTAGGGAATAGAATCCTACTACAAATGTTATGGAGAAGTCTTAATTCTAAGGATAGTTGATTTGCAAACTTCTTCAAAACCAACAATTTCTTTATTAAGCAATCTTGATAGAGCTGGGCTCCTATCATCAGATGAAAAAGTAGAAGTACCAGACACTGGAAGATCCAACAATCTTGAGAGTAAATCCACTGTCACATTTATTCTATTTCCTCTAATGATGCTTACTAATCCATTGTCTCCTCTTGACAGATTTTTATAAAATTCTTTAACAGGGCTGGGTAGGTTGGACAATCTAAAGAACATATCTTCTCCCATCCCATTTCAATTAACTGTCTCCCCACAAGAAAACCTTCTGCCTCAAATAATTCAAAATCAACCTTTCTCCCGGTTGTAATCACTCTATCGGCTAGACGATCTACCTGAGATGGGCCGTAGAGGAGAAGCACTCGGAGTTGAAGAGGATGAGGTGGAATCCATGCTCGGAGAAGGTTCACGAGCGGGACGCCTCACGTCTTCTTCACCGCCTTCTTCCTTTTCATCCCGGCCGCACCAAGGCTAGAACCACGGGTTTTAGGGCCATTTGATTAGTGGAAAGGTTAATCAAGGATTTCTAAGGATTTGGTAGGTTGGAAAAATTTTGGAGAGAGTATTTGAAGATTTGAGAGATAGAAATGAACGAGGAGTCGACTCTGCCCTAGATAAATCGACCTGGGACCACTTCGAGTCGGCTCCCGCAAAGTGTGGGGTCGACTCCGGGTAGTCACAGAAAACTATCCCGAAGTGGAGTCGACTCGCACAGAGATGGGGTCGGCTCCAGAGTTTCAGCAGAAACATGGAGTCGACTCCGATACTGACCGAGTCGGCTCCGAGACCATTTCAGAGCAAAAACATAAAGTTTCAGAAATCTGAAATGTGTCCGGATATTGATCATAAAAATTGATAAAATAATCATTGGATTTTAATAGATCAATTAGATATGAATTCTAGATAAGATTTCCTTAAAGATCAAGGATTTGAAAGAATTTTAGATAATTTTCCTTAGGGGTTTCAAATTCATTCTAATGGATCACAAATCCCTAACTCTCCTCTAAGATAACAGAATCTTTCTTCACTCAAGGGTTTTGTAAATATATCAGCTAATTGATCTTCAGTATTAACATAATCAAGACATATTTCTCCATTTGTTACATGTTCTCTAATAAAATGATATCTAATTTCTATGTGTTTTGTTCTAGAATGTTGAATTGGATTTTTTGTTAGATTAATTGCACTTGTGTTATCACATTTTATAGGTGTTTTATCAAGTGTGATACCATAGTCTTCAAGTTGTCGCTTAATCCATAGGATTTGAGCACAGCAACTTCCAGCTGCAACATATTCAGCTTCAGTAGTTGATAATGCAACTGAATTTTGCTTTTTGCTAAACCATGAGATTAAGTTACTTCCTAAGAATTGGCATGCACCACTTGTGCTTTTTCTATCTAACTTACATCCAGCATAATCAGAATCAGAATATGCAATTAAGTTCAATGTTGAGTCTCTAGAATACCATAAACCTACATTTTTTGTTCCACTTAAGTATCTTAGTATTCTTTTAACAGCAATTAAGTGTGATTCTTTAGGTTCTGACTGAAATCTAGCACATAACAAACAGAAACATTATATCTGGTCTACTTGCAGTTAAGTAAAGTAGGGATCCGATTATACCTCGATAATATTTTGATCAACTTTCTTACCTTCTTCATCTTTGTCCAGCTTGCATGAAGGACTCATTGGTGTTCCGAGGGGTTTATTGATTCCATACCAAACTTCTTTAGTAGTTTCCTTTGTGTACTTGGTTTGGTTGATAAAGATTCCCTCTTTGCTTTGTTTGATTTGGAGTCCAAGGAAGAAGTTGAGTTCTCCCATCATGCTCATTTCAAACTCACCCTGCATCAACTTAGCAAATTCTTGACATAGAAGATTGTTAGTAGCACCAAAAATAATATCATCAACATATATTTGAACTACTAATAAATCTTTACCTTTTCTTTTCAAAAATAATGTTTTATCTACATTTCCTCTTATAAAATCATTTTCAATTAAGAATTTACTTAATCTATCATACCAAGCTCTAGGTGCTTGTTTCAAACCATATAATGCTTTGTGCAATTTAAAAACGTGATTTGAAAATTCATGATCTTCAAAACCTGGTGGTTGTTCTACATATACTTCTTCATTTATAAATCCATTTAGAAAAGCACTTTTTACATCCATTTGAAATAAGTTAAAATTCATGTGACATGCAAATGCAAGTAATAGTCTAATGGCTTCTAATCTAGCTACTGGTGCAAAGGTTTCATCAAAATCAATACCTTCTTCTTGATTATATCCTTTTGCAACTAATCTAGCTTTGTTTCTAATTACTATGCCATTTTCATCTAGTTTATTTCTAAATACCCATTTTGATCCTATAACAGAATGATCTTTAGGTCTTTCTACTAATGTCCATACATTATTTCTAGTAAATTGATTTAATTCTTCTTGCATTGCTAACATCCAATTATTATCTTTTTCAGCTTCTTCAATAGTTTTAGGTTCAATTTGTGATACAAATGCAAGATGATTACTAATATTTCTCATAGATGATCTAGTTCTTATTCCTTGAGATGGATCACCTATAATCAATTCCTTAGGGTGACTATAAGCATATCTCCAATCCCTAGGAAGATCTATATCATTATGATTAGTGTTAGTATCATCATCCTTAGGTGAATCATTATCTTTAGCGTCTTGCTCATGATCTGAAGATACATCAATATTTAATTTTTCAAGATCTTTCTCAATTATGTTTGTATCTTCTCATCATCAAACTTTTCGGAACGAGTTGCTAAAGATTCATCAAAAACTACATGAATGGATTCTTCAACAACTAAAGTTTTCTTGTTAAATACTCTATATGCTTTACTAGTTGTTGAATATCCTAAGAATATTCCTTCATCAGATTTAGCATCAAATTTGCCTAAATTATTTTTACCATTATTGTGAACAAAACATTTACAACCAAATGCATGAAAATATTAATATTGGGTTTTCTATCATGCCATAATTCATAAGGTGTTTTCTTTAAGTATAGGTCTTATTAGGGCTCTATTTAAAATGTAACATGCTGTGTTAATAGCTTCCGCCCAAAAGTATTTGGGAGTTTACTTTCACATAGCATGGTACGGGCCATGTCTTCTAAAGTCCTATTTTTCCTTTCAACTACACCATTTTGTTGTGGGGTCCTAGGTGCAGAAAAATTATGATTAATACCATTTTCATTGCAAAAACTTTTCAAATAAGTGATTTTCAAATTCAGTTCCATGATCACTTCTTAGAGACACTATGGTAGTGTTTTTCTCATTTGTGACTTTCTTGAAGAATTTCAGGAATATCGAGAAAGTCTCATCTTTGTGAGCTAAAAACATTACCCAAGTGAATCTAGAGTAATCATCTACAATCACAAGACCATATTTCTTTCCTCCTAGACTTGTGGTTCTAGTTGGTCCAAAAAGGTCCATGTGAAGTAGCTCTAATGGCCTAGAAGTTGAAACAACATTTTTAGATTTGAAAGAACTTCTTGTTTGTTTTCCAAACTGACATGCATCACATATTTTGTTATTTTCAAAATCTATTTTAGGTAGCCCTTTACTAAGTCCATTTTAATTAGTTTTGAAATTAGGTGTGTGCTTGCATGACCTAATCTTCGATGCCACAACCAACCAATCTCATTCATATTAGCATTATCAGCAACTAAGCAATGATTATTAGTAGATAATTTGTCTAATCAATCAAGTATACATTGCCATTTCTATTTCCAATAAAACAATGCTATTATCAATGGAATTAGCTACTGTGCATAAAGAAGATTCAAATGATACTTTAAAACCTTTATCACACAATTGGCTTATACTAATTAAGTTATGCTTTAAACCATCAACATAAAGTACATTATCTAATAAAGTGGAGGAGTTATACGATTTTACCAAGGCCCAAGATTTGGCCTTTACCATTATCGCCAAATGTAACAACTCCTCCTTTCTTTTCTTCAAGGGTGATGAATTCTTCTTTGTCACCCGTCATATGTCTTGAGCAGCCACTATCAAGATACCACTTTCTCTTTGATCTCTTGGCCACAAGACATTCCTGCAATGAAATCAAACTTTATGTTTAGGTACCCAAGCTTTCTTGGGTCCTTCATGGTTAGTAGCAACAAATATTGTTCCTTTCGGAACCCATATTTTCTTCCTTTAAAATTTAAATTTTATTAGGTTTTTGAAATTACATTCAAATGATTTATGCCCTTTTAAATTACATTTAAAGCATGTGAAAATTACTTTGGCCAGCACGTACAAAAATATTTTTCAAAGATTTTTGTTTTCTTAAAGTGTTATATCCTAATCCGGCTTTGTCAAAAACTGCTTTTTGACTATTAAAACATGTTTAGTTTAGTTGAACTTAAGTGAATTTATCAACAATATCTTTTATTTTTTAACTTCTTTCTTTAGTTCATTTTCTACAATTGCTTTCATTTGATAGAGTTTGCATTTGCTTTTTCAAATCTTTTAGATTTTCATTTTCAGATTTTAGTTATTAATTTCATGAGTAAAATCATTCTTTTCTTTAAGATTTTCCTTTTCTTGAATCTTTAATTGCAAGCATTTCATTTTTCAATTAAGTTTATGTTTTCTTTTCAGTATATTTCTTTTTCAAAACTTAAAATCATCTACAAGTTCATTAAGGCATCAAATAATTCATCAAAAGCAAATCATCGCAAGGGTTTCGGAACTTACCTCATCGTCGTCCGCCATAAAACATATGTTGGCGACTTCCTTTTGTTCTTCTTCTTCGGAAGAAGATTCCTCGCTGTCACTCCAAGTCGCCACATAAGCCTTCTTTTTTTTTGTAGGCTTTCTTCAATTGCGGACATTCATTCTAAAGTGCCCCGGTTTATTACATTCATAACAGATCAAGGGGTCTTTCTCTTTGTCCTTGTCCTTCTTTTTCCTTTTCTCCTTCCCACTTATTTCCAAATTTCTTTTTGTGGAAGGGTTTCTTTCTCCTCATAAATCTTCTTAAATTTCTTGCTAGAAGAGCAGTCTCTTCATCATCATCATCATCATCATCGCTGCTGCTCTCTTCTTCTTTTGCAGCTTTGAGGGCAATTTCTTCTTCTTTGTTATCCTCCTCCACATGCTGCTTCATTGTCAGCTCATGGGTCATAAGAGATCCTAGAAGCTCCTCTAAGGGTAAAGTGTTGAGGTCTTTGGCTTCTTGGATTGCTGTCATTTTGGCTTCCCATGATCTTGGTAATGACCTAAGAATTTTGCGAACAAGTTCAGAGTTAGTATATGTCTTACCAAGACTTTTCAAACCATTTACAATATCAGTAAATCTAGTATACATGCATGCAATGGTTTCAGATTGTTCCATGCTAAACAATTCATATTTATGACAAGAATATTAATTTTAGATTCTTTTACTTGGTTGGTACCCTCATGGGTAACCTCTAATCTATCCCAAATCTCTTTGCGGAATTACATGTGAGATTCTATTAAATTCATTAGCATCTAAGAGAGCAATATAAACATTCATGGCTTTAGCATTAAGCTGTGCCATCTTCCTATCATTATCATTCCAGTCCCTTTCGGGCTTAGGAACAATAGTGCCATCAATAACATGTGTGGGTGTACTAGGTCCATTAATTATAACACCCCAATTCATAATCAGAAGCTTGAATGAATATCCTCATTCTTGCTTTCCAATATGAATAGTTTGAACCATTAAATAAGGGAGGTCTATTCGTAGAATGACCTTCAGCAAATGAGCCAACTTGTGTTGCCATTTGGATCTTTAGCTCTTGATCGTGTGATCAAAATCTAATGAGCACTAGCTCTGATACCAATTGTTGGCCCAGATGACAACCCAAGAGGGGGGGGGTGAATTGGGTTCTTTAAAAATTAAGCCTTTTAAATAATTTAAACTATTGATGAGAGGATGTAAACAATTAATTCAAGTTAAAGCACGATAGAAGAGAGAGATAAATAAGCACGGCAAACACAAAGATTTTATAGTGGTTCGGTGTATCCAACACCTACGTCCACTCCCAAGATTCACTTGGGTCCACACTATAATCACCCTCGATTACAGCGAGTTGTTTTACAAGCTCACAACTCAAACTTGTTGTTTTCCCGGGATCACAACGAACCCAGCCGGTTTTCACGGGCTCACCAGCACAAAACCCAACACACAAGCTAACCTTAGCTTGAAGAGGTAAGACTACCTCCACTAGTTCAATCCCCTGATTGAATTAGAAACACAAGATAAAAATGTGTTTAATACAAAGCTCCTTAATGAGCAGATATTTCAAAATAAAAGCAAGGTTTAGAAAGCCTGTTTAGATTTGATTTGGTGAGGCTTTTCTTCTTTTCTTCTTTCAACTCCTTTGAAGTGTGGAATCGGGCCTCAGCTCAGATTCTTCACGGATTGAATGTTGGAGTTGATTTGAGCTTTTTCTCTTTCTTTGAATGTTGAAAATCTCTTGATTTGCTCTTGAATGGCTCTTGGATTTTCTTCTAGACTTCTTGGATTGATGAACTTGAGCACAGATGAAGTCTCCTTTGATTTCACACCTTTTCTTTCACTCTATTTTGAATCTCGGATTTTTTCAAATGACGCTCTGTTTTTTCTTTTTCTGAAAGATTTTTCTTTTTCTCTCTTGATTTGTATATTTTTTGATTTGAAAACGGCTTCTCTATTTATAGATTCTGCAAAAATATAGCCGTTAGAAACAAAGAAAAATAGCCGTTATTGAAAAATCTTACCGTTGACGCTGAGTTGGCATTCAGAAAAATCACGCCCAGATTTGTTGGAGTCGACTCCAGCTTTAGGCGAGTCGGCTCGAAGACGCGATACCAAAAATAGAAATATTCAGAAAGTTAAAGGGTCGACTCACGAAAATAAGGTGTCGACTCCTGACAGTCGGGGGTCGACTCATGAAAAGAAGGGGTCGACTCGAGAAGTGCTCAGAAAAATAACTCTGGTGTCTGAGCGGAGTCGACTCACACAGTCATGGAGTCGGCTCGACAAAATCGGGGGTCGACTCGAGAAATCACAGACATCTCTGTATACTGAGTGGAGTCGACTCTGAAACTCTAGAGTCGGCTCCGGAACGTATCAAAAATCAGAGAATTTTCTGATTGACTTTAAAATTTCCAGATTCATTTTAAATCAATTTTTGACTTGAATACAATAAAATCATTAGGAATCAATTCAAGAAATGTTCCAAAAACTCATTGATTGAATATAAAAATTTCTTTTTGAAAGCTTAAACATGGAGCTTGAAGTTACTTTCAAATTGATTAAAGTCATACTTAACATACTCATTGATTGTTCTAAATAAATTCATTGCTCATGTAAATAAACTCATTGCATCTTTTAATATACTCATGGCTTTTGGTAATCATCAAAATCAATAAGATTGGGGCAACAATTTCTCAACAATCTCTCCAACAAAAAAGAACCCTTGTTATGAATGTAAGAAGTCGGGGCATTTTGATCTGAATGTCCTCAACTAAAGAAGGGTTACAAGAAGAAGAAGAAAGCCTATGTTGTAACTTGGAGTGATAGTGAAGAGTCTTCATCCAAAGAAGAACAAAAGGAGGTTCCAAACATATGCTTCATGGCAAACGACGAAAATGAGGTAAATTTCGAAGCCCATGATGATTTTACTTTTGATGAATTGTATGACGCTTTTAATGAATTAGTTAGTGATTTTAAGGTTTTGAGAATGAAAATAATCTTTGAAAACTGAAAACCTAAATCTTCTCAAAGAGAAAAATGAACTAATGCTTGAGGTTAAAAATTTAAATCTTAAATGAAAATGTTTTAAAAGAAAAGGAATTAATTTCAAACAAAAATATTAATTTAAAAAAAGAAATTGATAAACATAAGAACATTGTTGATAAATTTACATATAGCTCAGAAAAACTAAATTTGCTTTTAAGTAATCAAAGAGCTGTATTTGATAAAGCTGGTTTAGGATATAAACCTCACATGAAACAAAAATGTCAACAATTTCTTTGTAAAGAAAAATGATGTTTCATGTTATCATTGCAACAAAAAAGAACATAAATCTTATGAATGCAATGTTAGAAAAACTAATAAGAATTTAAATATTAAATGCAAGAAAATATGGGTTCCAAAAGGAACAATCTTTATTGCTACTAACCATGAAGGACCCAAGAAAGCTTGGGTACCTAAACAAAGATTTGATTATCTTGCAAGAGTGTCTTGCGGCCAAAGGATCAAAACGAAGTGGTATCTTGATAGTGGCTGCTCAAGATACATGATGGGTGACAAGGATCAATTCATCACCCTTGAAGATAAAAGAGGAGGAGTTGTTACTTTTGGAGACAATAGCAAAGGCCAAATCATGGGATTTGGTAAAATTCAAATAACTCCATCCACTTTTATAGAAAATATTTTATATGTTGTTGGTTTAAAGCATAACTTAATTAGCATTAGCCAATTGTGATTTTTAAAGTTTCATTTGAAGCTTCTATTTGCACTGTTTCTAATCCCATTGACAATAGCATTATATTTGTTGGAAATAGAATGGCAATATACTTAATTGATTTAGACAATTTATCTACTAGTAATCATTGCTTAATTGCTGATAATGCTAAGATAAATGAGATTGGATGGCTATGGCATCGTAGATTAGGTCATGCAAGCACACACTTAATTTCAAAATTAATTAGAATGGATTTAGTTAAAGGTCTTCCAAAGTTAGATTTTGAAAATAATAGAATTTGTGATGCATGTCAATTTGGAAAACAAACTAGAAATTCTTTCAAATCCAAGAATATTGTTTCAACTACTAGGCCACTTGAACTACTACATATGGACCTTTTTGGACCTACTAGAACCACTAGTCTAGGAGGAAAGAAATATAGTCTTGTGATAGTAGATGATTACTCTATATACTTTGGTATTTTTTTTAGCTCACAAAGATGAAAATTTCTCGATATTCCTAAAATTCTTCAAGAAAGTAAGAAAACAACACCATAATGTCTCTTCGAAGTGATCAGAACATAATTTGAAAATCATCAATTTGAAAATTTTTGTATTGAAAATGGCATTCATCATAAGTTTTCTGCACCTAGAACACCATAACAAAATGAGTTGCAAAAAGAAAAAATAGAACATTAGAAGATATGGCCCATACCATGCTATGTGAAAGCCAACTCCCAAAGTACTTCTGGGCGTAAGCTATAAACACAACATGTTACATCCTTAATAGAGCTTTAATTAGGCCAATTCTTAAGAAAACTCCCTATGAATTATGGCATAATAGGAAACCTAACATTAGTTATTTTCATGCATTTGGTTGTCGATGTTTTATTCATAATAATGGTAAGGATAATCTTGGAAAGTTTGATGCCAAATCTGATGAAGGAATATTTTTAGGTTATTCAACATCTAAAAAAACATATAGAGTATTTAACAAGAAATATTTAATTGTAGAAGAATCAATTCATGTAGTATTTGATGAGTCTTTAGCATCAAATTCTGAAAAGATTGATGATGAGAAAGATAAATTTTGCTTGAAAAAGATATTAAAAAATTGAATATAGATGTATCTTCAGACCGTGAACAAGAAGCTAAAGATGATGACTCACCTAATGATGATGTTATTGATACTACTCGTAATGATGTAGATCTACCTAGAGATTGAAGATATGCTTATGGTCATCCTAAAGATTTAATCATAGGAGATCCATCTCAAAGAGTAAGAACTAGATCATCAATGAGGAACATCAATAATCATCTTGCATTTGTATCTTATATAGAACCCAAAACTATTGAAGAAGCTGAAAAAGATAATAATTGCATGTTAGTTATGCAAGAGGAATTAAATCAATTAACTAAGAATAATGTATGGTCCTTAGTTGATAGACCCAAAGGTCATTCTGTTATAGGATCTAAATGGGTATTTAGAAATAAATTAGATGAAAATAACATAGTAATTAGAAATAAAGCTAGATTAGTTGCAAAAGAATAATCAAGAAAAATGAATAGATTTTGATGAAACTTTTGCACCTGTTGCTAGATTAGAAGCAATTAGGCTATTACTTGCATTTGCATGTCATATGAACATTAATTTATTTCAAATGGATGTTAAAAGTGCATTTTTAAATGGTTTCATAAATGAGGAAGTTTTTATAGAACAACCATCAGGTTTTGAAGATCATGAATTTTCAAACCATGTTTTTAAATTACACAAAGCACTTTATGTTTAAAATAAGCACCTAGAGCTTAGTGTGATAGATTAAGCAAATTTCTAATTGAAAATAATTTTTCTAGAGGAAATGTTGAGAAAACCTTATTTTTGAAAAAAAAAAGATAAAGATTTATTGGTAGTACAAATTTATGTAGATGATATTGTATTCGGTGCTACTAACAATTTTGTGTCAAATGTGCAAAGTTAATGCAGGGTGAATTCGAGATGAGCATGATGGGAGAACTCAACTTCTTCTTAGGACTTCAAATCAAACAAGAAAGAGATGAAATTTTCATCAAACAAACAAAGTACACAAAAGAAATTCTCAAGAAGTTTGGTATGGAACAAGTCAAACCTCTCGGAACACTAATGAGTCCTTCATGCAAATTAGATAAAGATGAAGATGGTAAGCCTGTTGATCAAAAATATTACCGAGATATGATCGGTTCACTACTTTACTTAACAGCTAGTAGACCAGATATCATGTTTGCAGTATGTTTATGTGCATGATATTAATCTGAACCTAAAGAATCTCACTTAATTGCAGTAAAAAGAATACTTAGATATCTAAATAGAACTAAAAATGTAAGATTATGGTATTCTAGAGACTCAACATTAAATTTGATTGTATATACTGATTCTGATTATGCTGGTTGTAAATTGGATAGAAAGAGTACAAGTGGTGCATGCCAATTCTTAAGAAGTAGCTTAATCTCTTGGTTTAGCAAAAAGCAAAATTCGGTTGCATTATCAACTGCTGAAGCTGAATATGTTGCAGCTGAAGTTGCTGTGCTTAAATCCTTTGGATTAAGCGACAACTTGAAGGTTATGGTATAACACTTGATTAAACACCAATTAGATGTGATAACACTAGTGCAATAAACTTGACTAAAAATTAAATCCAATATTCAAGAACTAAACACATTGAAATTAGATATCATTTTATTAGAGAATATGTAGCTAATAATGACATTTGTCTTGATTATGTTTGTACTAATGAACAAATAGCTGACATTTTTACAAAACCCCTAAGTGAAGAAAGATTTTGTTATCTTAGAGGAGAATTAGGAGTTTGTGATCCATTGAATGAATTTTAAATCTCCTAGGAATGATTATCTAGAATTCAATCATTTTTCCTAATTTTCTTATAATATTAAGGAAGATTTATCTAGATATTTGAACCCCCTTGATTCATCACATTCCAAAGTTGATTTATCCAAAATTTGAAGACTTTCTGGACAAGTTTCAGATCCTTTGAAACTCTTTTTTTTTCTGAAACTGTCTTGGAGCCTACTCCTATGGTATCGGAGTCGATTCCAGTTTTGTCTGAGATTTGGAGCCGACACCTGCTTTTCCAGAGTCGACTCCACTTCGGGCGCTGACTGTGTTAGCGACCTGGAGCCGACACCTCGCTTTGCGGGAGTCGACTCCAAGTGGTCCCAGGTCGATTTATTTAGGGCAGAGTTGACACCTTTCCTATTCTAATCGACTCCTAACCTTTCCAAACTCTTCCCAACTCTTCCCAAAACCCAAGATTTCTCAAATTAATCATTCCCTAGCTACCAATGGCACTCAAATGGAGGGGATCCTTGTTTGGTGGAGCGGTGACGACGGGAAAGAGAACCGTGAGCCGTCCGGTGCGGCAGCCTTCACCAAGCTCTCATCCTCTTTGTCTGCATCCACACCAAGCACCGTTCCAAATCCTTCCTCACCGTAAATCGACACCCTTGCTGGTCGAGTGATCACCATGGGCAGAAAGGTCGATTTTCATTTCTTTAAGGAAGAGTGCTTTTCCATTGGGCGCCAGTTAAAGGAATTAGGATGGGAAAAGGTTTGCTCTCTTGATGTTCCTACTTACCCCGCTTTGGTTAAAGAGTTTTATTTCAATCTTTCAAGGAGATGGAGGTATAGTGAGTTTTGTTAGAGGAAAGAGAATACGCTTGACTTCTGATATTCTTGGAAATCTTTTAGAAATTTATGTTATTGGACTAATTGCAAATTCCCATAGTAATAGATCAGGAGCATTATCAAAATGTTAGGAAGGGATGTTACAAATTTGAAGAGGTTAGGGCAAACCAGTTGCCTCTAGAGCTAAGATTATTGCATAATATTTGTGGTCGGATTTTATTCCTGTTGAAAATTTGGGAGATTGTATTTACCCCAACTTTATTGATTTTGATGATTTCCAAAAGCCATGAGTATTTTAAAGGAAATAATGAGTTTATTATCAAAAACCTTGAGCTTATTCAAAATGAAAGCAATGGACTCTCAATGTTTAAATTCACTGAGTTTTGAATCAATTTGAAAAAGAAGTTTCAAGCTCTATATTAAGATTTCAAAAAGGAATTTTTACATGTTATATTTCAATCAATGATTTCTTGAAACATGTCTTGAATTCATGCTTAATGTCATATTTATTGTATTCAAGTCAAAATATCATTTAAAATTATTCTGGGACGAATTTCAAAGTCAATCAGAAAAATTTCTGATTTTTGATACGTTCCGGAGCCGACTCTAGAGTTTCAGAGTCGACTCCAGTAAGTAACAGAGATTTCTGATTTTCTCGAGTCGACCCTTGGATTTCAAGAGTCGACCCCTGACTCTGTGCGAGCCGACTCCTGGACTGTGCGAGCCGACTCCGCTCAAACAACAGAAAGCATGTTTTTTGAGCGCTTCTCGAGTCGACTCCCCATTTTCTTCGAGTCGACCCCCGACTGTCGGGAGCCGACACTTTGGTTCTTCGCGAGTCGACCCTCTAACGTTTAAAATGTTTCTATTTTTAGTAATCGACTTCGAGCCGACTCCCACAGCTCGAGTCGACTCCGCAAATTCTGGGCGCAATTTTTCACGATGACACGTCAGCCCAACGGTAATATTTTCAAATAACGGCTATATTTCTGTGTTTCTAACGGATATATTTTTGCAGAATCTATAAATAGAGGAGCTCTTTTCAAATCAAAAACAATAGAGTGGTGAAAAAGAGAGAAAAGAAAATCTTTCAAAAAGAGGGAAAAACAGAGCTTCATTGGAAAAATCATTTGAGTCAAGAAAAGAGATTCAAAAGGAGTGAAATCAAAGAGAGAGATTCGTGTGCTCCAGAGCTACAATCCAAAAGTTCAAGAGGAGATCCCAAAGCAACCAAGAGCAAATCAAGATCTTCCAACCTAGAAGAAAAAGAAGAAAAGCTTCAACCAACATCCAAAAGCCCCAAAGCTAGGAGAATCTGTGCTGAGGCCTGATTCCACACTTCAAAGGAGTTGGAGAAGAGAAGCAAAGAAGCCAAGCCTGCATTCAAGCTTATTAATCAGGCTTTTCTAAACCTAAGCTTTATTTTGATTATTCTGCTCAAGAGGAGCTGCTTGTATTAAACTCTGATTTATTTTCTTGTGTACTGATTCAATCAGTGGATTGAATCAGTGGAGGTAGTTGTACCTCGTTGTAAGCTTGGGATAGCTTACGTTTTGGGTTCGTTGTGATCCCGTTAAAAACAACGAGTTGGGTTTTGTGCTGGTAAGCCCGTGTAAAACCGGCTGGGTTCGTTGTGATCCCGGAAAACAACAAGTTTGAGTTGTGAGCTTGTAAAAACTCGGCTGTAATCTAGGGAGATTATAGTGTGGACCCAAGTGAATCTTGGGAGTGGACGTAGGTGCTGGTTGCACCGAACCACTATAAAATCTTCTTGTGTTTGCCGTGCTCATTTGTCTCTCACTCTATCTCTCTTATATTTCTGTTTGTGCATTGCTTATAAGTTAATTTCTCTCACTTGCACATCTTGAGTTAATTTGTTTAAAACATTTCAAAAAGTCTTAAATTTTTAAGAACCCAATTCACCCCCCCCTCTTGGGTTGCCATCTGGGCCAACAATTGGTATCAGAGCAAGTGCTCATTTAGAATTTGATCTCACGATCAAGGGCTAAAGATCCTTATGGCAACACAAAGTGGTTCATGTTTTGCTGAAGGTCATTCTACGAATAGACCTCCTTTATTTAATGGAACCAACTATTCATATTGGAAAGCTAGAATGAGAATATTCATTCAAGCTTCTGACTATGAATTGTGGGGAGTAATAATGAATGGACCTAGTACACCCACACACGTAGTTGATGGCACTATTGTTCCTAAGCCCGAAAGGGATTGGAATGATAATGATAGGAGAATGGCACAATTAAATGCTAAAGCCATTAACATTTTGTATTGTTCCTTAGATTCTAATGAATTCAACCGAATCTCAACATGTAATTCCGCAAAAGAAATTTGGGATAGGTTGGAAATAACACATGAAGGAACAAGTCAAGTAAAAGAATCAAAGATAAATATTTTGGTTCATAAATATGAATTATTTACCATGGAACAAAATGAAACCATCACATGCATGTTCACTAGATTCACTGATATTGTGAATGGTTTGAAAAGTCTTGGAAAAGTATATACTAACTCTGAGCTTGTTCGCAAAATTCTTAGGTCACTTCCAAGGACTTGGGAAGCCAAGGTGACAGCCATACAAGAAGCCAAAGATCTGAACATCCTACCATTGGAAGAGCTTCTTGGTTCGCTAATGACTCATGAGCTTCAAGTTAAACAACATGTCAATGAGGATGAGTCAAGAAAGAAGAAGACCATCGCCCTCAAGGCTGCAAAAGTTGAAGAGCAGCAGATGATGAAGAGGATGATGATGATGAGACAGCCCTCCTTGCAAGGAAATTCAAGAAGTTTATGCAAAGAAGGAGGCCCTTCCACAAGAAGAGATTTGTATCAAAAATGGAAGGAGAAAAAGAAAAGGATAAGAAAAAGGAAAAGGACAAGAAAAAGAGAAAGAGCCCTTAGTATGTTATGAATGTAAAAAGCCAGGGCATTTTAGATATGACTGTCCTTTACTTAAGAAGGCCTATAAGAAAAAGAAAAAGGCCTACATGGCAACTTGGACTGACAGTGAAGAGTCTTCTTCCGAAGAAGAAGAACAAAAAGAAGTTGCAAATGTTTGCTTCATGGCGGACGACAACGAAGAGGTAAGTACCGAAACCCCCGATGATGAATTTACTTTTGATGAAATGTTTGAAGCATTTAATGAATTGATGATTGATTTCAAGGCTTTGAAAAAGAAACACAAATCTTTGAAAACTGAAAACTTAAATTTAATTAATGAGAAAAATGAGTTAAATCTTGTAGTTAAAGATTTAAAAGATAAAAAGGAAACACTTTTTAATGAAAAGAATGATTTTGCTCATAAGATTGATTTGATTAAATCTGAGAATGAAAATCTAATTAAAGAGAAAGAATCAATCTCTAATGAAAATGATTTTCTAAAGAAAGATGTTAAAAAGTATAAAGACATTGTTGAGAAATTTACTCTAAGCTCAACTAAACTAAATATGATTTTAGATAGTCAAAAAGCAGTTTTTGACAAAGCAGGTTTAGGGTATAACACATTTAGAAAACAAAAATCATTGAAAAATATTTTTGTAAAAGCTAACCAAAGTAATATTACTTGTTTTAAATGTAATCAAAAAGGACATAAATCTTTTGAGTGCAAAACAATAAGTAATAATGAAAAATTAAACACTAAAGGAAAGAAAATTTGGGTTCCGAAAGGAACAATTTTTATTGCTACTAACCATGAAGGACCCAAGAAAGCTTGGGTACCTAAACATAAAGTTTAAATTATGTTGCAGGAATGTCTTGTAGCCAAAAGATCAAAAAAAAGTGGTACCTTGATAGTGGCTGCTCAAGACATATGACGGGTGACAAAGATGAATTCATCACCCTGGAAGAAAAGAAAGGTGGAGTTGTTACGTTTGGCGATAATGGTAAAGGTCAAATTATGGGCCTTGGTAAAGTTCGTATAACTCCATCTACATTTATTGATAATGTACTTTATGTTGATGGTTTGAAGCATAATCTAATTAGTATAAGCCAATTATGTGATAAAAACTTTAATGTTTCATTTAAATCTTCAATATGCACTGTAACTAATTCTATTGATAATAGCATTGTATTTACTGGTTATAGACATGGCAATGTTTACTTGGTTGATCTAGAAAAATTATCTTTGAGTGATCATTGCTTGATTGCTGACAATGCTAATATAAATGAAATTAGTTGGTTGTGGCATCGTAGATTAGGTCATGCAAGCACACACCTTATTTCAAAATTAATTAAAATGGATTTAGTTAAAGGCTTACCTAAACTAGATTTTGAAAACAACAAAATATGTGATGCATGTCAATTTGGAAAACAAACAAGAAGTTCTTTCAAATCTAAAAATGTTGTTTCAACTTCTAGGCCATTAGAGCTACTTCACATGGACCTTTTTGGACCAACTAGAACCACAAGTCTAGGAGGAAAGAAATATGGTCTAGTGATTGTAGATGATTATTCTAGATATACTTGGGTACTGTTTTTAGCTCACAAAGATGAGACTTTCTCGATATTCCTGAAATTCTTCAAGAAAGTCACAAATGAGAAAAACACTACCATAGTATCTCTAAGAAGTGATCATGGAACTGAATTTGAAAATCACTTATTTGAAAGTTTCTGCACTGAAAATGGTATTAATCATAATTTTTCAGCCCCTAGGACTCCACAGCAAAATGGTGTAGTTGAAAGGAAAAATAGGACTCTAGAAGACATGGCCCGTACCATGCTATGCGAAAGTAACCTACCAAAGTACTTTTGGGCGGAAGCTATTAACACAGCATGCTACATCTTAAATCGAGCCCTAATAAGACCAATCTTAAAGAAAACACCTTATGAATTATGGAATGAAAGAAAACCCAATATAAAATACTTTCATGCATTTGGATGTAAATGTTTTATTCATAATAATGGTAAAAACAATTTAGGAAAATTTGATGCTAAATCTGATGAAGGAATCTTTTTAGGATATTCAACAACTAGTAAAGCTTATAGAGTATTTAACAAGAAAACCTTAGTAGTTGAAGAATCCATTCATATAGTTTTCGATGAGTCTTTAGCATCTAGTTCTGAAAAGCTTGATGATGAGGAAGATACAAACATAATTGAAAAAGATCTTGAAAAACTTAATATTGAAGTATCTTCAGATCATGAGCAAGAAGCTAAAGATGATGATTCACATAAGGACGATGATGTCAATATTGATCATAATGATATAGATCTTCCAAGAGACTGGAGATATGCTTATAGTCATCCTAAGGAATTGATTATAGGTGATCCATCTCAAGGAATAAGAACTAGATCATATATGAGAAATATTAGTAATCATCTTGCATTTGTATCACAAATTGAACCTAAAACTATTGAAGAAGCTGAAAAAGATAATAATTGGATGTTAGCAATGCAAGAAGAATTAAATCAATTCACTAGAAATAATGTATGGACATTAGTGGAAAGACCTAAAAATCATTCAGTAATAGGATCAAAATGGGTTTTTAGAAATAAACTAGATGAAAATGGCATAGTAATTAGAAACAAAGCTAGATTAGTTGCAAAAGGATATAATCAAGAGGAAGGTATTGATTTTGATGAAACCTTTGCACCAGTAGCTAGATTAGAAGCCATTAGACTTTTACTTGCATTTGCATGTCATATGAATTTTAACTTATTTCAAATGGATGTTAAAAGCGCATTTTTAAATGGTTTTATAAATGAAGAAGTTTATGTTGAACAACCACCAGGTTTTGAAGATCACGAATTTTCAAATCACGTCTTTAAATTGCACAAAGCTTTATATGGTTTGAAACAAGCACCTAGAGCTTGGTATGATAGGCTAAGTAAATTTTTAATTGAAAATGATTTCACAAGAGGAAATGTAGATAAAACATTATTTTTGAAAAGAAAAAGTAAAGATTTACTTGTAGTACAAATATACGTTGATGACATTATTTTTGGTGCTACTAACAATATTCTATGTCAAGATTTTGCCAAGTTAATGCAGGGCGAATTTGAAATGAGCATGATGGGAGAACTCAACTTCTTCCTTGGACTCCAAATCAAACAAAGCAAAGAGGGAATCTTCATCAACCAAACAAAATACACAAGAGAAATCCTAAAGAAGTTTGGTATGGAATCAATGAAACCCCTCGGAACACCAATGAGTCCTTCATGCAAGCTGGACAAAGATGAAGAAGGTAAAAAGGTTGATCAAAAGTATTATCGAGGTATTATCGGATCCCTTCTTTATTTAACTGCAAGTAGACCAGATATTATGTTTTCTGTATGTTTATGTGCTAGATTTCAGTCAGAACCTAAAGAATCACATTTAATTGCTGTTAAAAGAATACTAAGATATGTAAGTGGAACAAAAAATGTAGGTTTATGGTATTCTAGAGACTCCACATTAAATCTGATTGCATACTGATTCTGATTATGCTGGATGTAAGTTAGATAGAAAAAGCACAAGTGGTGCATGCCAATTCTTAGGAAGTAACTTAATCTCATGGTTTAGCAAAAAGCAAAATTCAGTTGCATTATCAACTACTGAAGCTGAATATGTAGCGGCTGGAAGTTGCTGTGCGCAAATCCTATGGATTAAGCGACAACTTGAAGACTATGGTATCACACTTAATAAGACACCCATAAAATGTGATAATACAAGCGCAATCAATTTAACTAAAAATCCAATTCAACATTCAAGGACAAAACACATAGAAATTAGATATCACTTTATAAGAGAACATGTAACTAATGAAGAAATTTGTCTTGAATATGTTAACACTGAAGAACAATTAGCTGATATTTTTACAAAACCTTTAAGCGAAGAAAGATTTTGTTATCTTAGAGGAGAATTAGGGATTTGTGATCCTTTGGAATAGATTTTGAAACCCCTAAGGAAATGTATCTAGAGTTCTTTCAATTTCTCAAAATCTTAAGGAAATTTTATCTAGAACTCATATCAATTTGATCTCTCAAAATCCATGATTTTTAATCATACTCAAAGATCAAATTCCGGACTCATTTCAGATTCTCTGAATCTTTATTTTTTTCTGAAATGGTCTCGGAGCCGACTCGGACAGTATCGGAGTCGACCCCTGTTTCTGTTGAAACTCGGGAGCCGACCCCCGCTCTGCGCGAGTCGACTCGATTTCGGGTCCGTGCTCTGTGACTACTCGGGAGCCGACTCCACGCTTTGCGCGAGTCGACTCGACGTGGTCCCAGTTTGATTATCTAGGGCACGAGTCGACCCCACGGACATTTCAATCATTTCTAATCATTCCAAACTCTTTCCAAAGCTTTCCAAACCTTCCAAAACTCCAAAAACCTCTGATTATTCACTCCATCTAGATCTATGGCACCTAAAACCGTGGAGCTAGCAGTAGTGGCGCCGGATTGAAGAGGAAACGGACCGTTCGACGACCCGTCGCGAGCCGTCTCCGGATTCGTCTCTACCCTTCTCCGAGTGGTTCTCCTGTTCCAGCTACCACTCTTCAGGTAGATCACCTTGCCAGTAGAGTTGTTACAACCGGTAGAAAGGTTGATTTTGAGTTATTTGAGAATGAAGGTTTTATAATAGGTAGACAGTTGATTGAGATGGGACTTGAGAAAATGTGTTCACTGGATTGTCCCACATATCCTGCATTAGTTAAGGAATTTTACTCAAATTTGACTAGAGGTGATGATGGTTTAGTGAGCGTGTGAGAGGCATTGGACTGAATATCACTGCCACTATTCTATCTAGACTGTTAATTTACCCCTGTCTGGACCATCCACTTATGCCCCAGAGGATAGATCGCCAGCCCTCACAAGATTATTGAACAGAAATTTTGAGGGTTTTGAAGAAGTTTTTGCAAACCAATTGCCTTTGGAGCTGAGGTTACTTCACAATATCTGCAGTAGGGTATTGTTTCCCAAGACTGGCAGATTCGATTATGTTCTGAGAGAGATATTTCGTTATGGATGCTGTTTCTGGGAAGCCTATTAATTTGCCTCGGATGATCATTTGGTACATTGCTGATTGTGGAGGGAAGAAGAAGTCAAGTTTGCCCTATGGCATGGTTCTAACGAAGTTATTTCAAAGCCAAGGGATTGCATTTGGTGATAGTGAGCCAAAGGGAATTAAGGCATACTGATTATTACTCTTTGGCTACTATTCATCGAATGGGTTTTGTTAAGAGGAATGGAAGATGGGAGAGGAAGAATATTGCAGAGGACAGAGCTATGGATGCTGAGGCCCCCAGACCATCTGTGAGACATTCTTCACCTGAGCCTCCTCAGAGCTCTTCTGTTCCAGATTCTGTTCCAGCCCCTGTTCCTGTTCCTGTTCTGCTCCAGCTCAGACATCTACTTTATCATCTGTTAGCTTTTCTGATGTTCAGTTAGATCAGCTTAGATCCTTATTCAAATCTGAGATTAGTGAGCATGAAAATAGATTGAAAAATGAATTTGATGAAAAGTTTATGAATTTGAAAGAAGCTTTGTATTCACTTAGTGATCGGGTTGCATCTATTGAATCTACTCTTAGTTCATCCACCAGCTCCTTAAGTGAAGACTTGAAGAATATTTTTGGAGAGCTTAAGGATATCTGTGGTGACTCAGAGACCTATTCCCAGTGCAACGCCGAGCTTCAGGATAAGATTTTGACTGCTTGTACTTTTGTAGATAATAAGCTTAAAGATTATGTTAAACTACAATGTGAAGGAATGAAGCAGATAGTTGATCATTTGAATAGGATTACAAGAAGAAACTTTTGATATTTTTAATGTAATCTCATTTCAATGTACTGAGTAATCTCATTTTGATGTAATGAAGTCAAGTTTACTTTCAATGTAATGAGTATGTTTACATTTTCATGTAATATCATTTTGAAGTAATGAGAAAGTTTGATGCATTACTTATTTCAATTGTAAGTATCTTTGAATATCTTGAATGATTATCCTCAATTGATAATTTGAATGGTAAAAGATAATGAAATTGAAAATTAATACATTCTTGATAATGACTTCCTAACCTTTTTGTTGATTACAAAAAAGGGGGAGAGATTTTATTTAATCGTATATGCTTTCAATCTTTCAATATACTTTCAATGCAATCAAATTTTAAATTTGAAAGGGGGAGAGATAATTTGAATATTAAAGGGGAGAGTTAATCTAAGTAAAGGGAGAGATAACCAAGTTATCATTATGCTTAAAATTTAAAAAGGGAAAAATTATTTGCTTGAACTTAACAATTGAAAATTTTGAATGAATTACAAAATTGAGTTTCATAGGGGGAGCTATCTCATTTAGGGGGAGCCTCTCAATGAACATAAAAATTGATTTTGGTATCGAAAATTTTTCAATACAAACATGCATATACTCAATGTTTTTGTCATCATCAAAAAGGGGGAGATTGTTGAGAAATTTGGGAGATTGTAATTTACCCCAACTTTATTGATTTTGATGATTTCCAAAAGCCATGAGTATTTTAAAGGAAATAATGAGTTTATTTATCAAAAACCTTGAGCTTATTCAAAATGAAAGCAATGGACTCTCAATGTTTAAATTCACTGAGTTTTGAATCAATTTGAAAAAGAAGTTTCAAGCTCTATATTTAAGATTTCAAAAAGGAATTTTTACATGTTATATTTCAATCAATGATTTCTTGAAACATGTCTTGAATTCATGCTTAATGTCATATTTATTGTATTCAAGTCAAAATATCATTTAAAATTATTCTGGGACGAATTTCAAAGTCAATCAGAAAATTTCTGATTTTTGATACGTTCCGGAGCCGACTCTAGAGTTTCAGAGTCGACTCCAGTAAGTAACAGAGATTTCTGATTTTCTCGAGTCGACCCTTGGATTTCAAGAGTCGACCCCTGACTCTGTGCGAGCCGACTCCTGGACTGTGCGAGCCGACTCCGCTCAAACAACAGAAAGCATGTTTTTTGAGCGCTTCTCGAGTCGACTCCCCATTTTCTTCGAGTCGACCCCCGACTGTCGGGAGCCGACACTTTGGTTCTTCGCGAGTCGACCCTCTAACGTTTAAAATGTTTCTATTTTTAGTAATCGACTTCGAGCCGACTCCCACAGTGCTCGAGTCGACTCCGCGAAATTCTGGGCGCATTTTTCACGATGACACGTCAGCCCAACGGTAATATTTTCAAATAACGGCTATATTTCTGTGTTTCTAACGGATATATTTTTGCAGAATCTATAAATAGAGGAGCTCTTTTCAAATCAAAGAACAATAGAGTGGTGAAAAAGAGAGAAAAGAAAATCTTTCAAAAAGAGGGAAAAACAGAGCTTCATTGGAAAAATCATTTGAGTCAAGAAAAGAGATTCAAAAGGAGTGAAATCAAAGAGAGAGATTCGTGTGCTCCAGAGCTACAATCACAAAAGTTCAAGAGGAGATCCCAAAGCAACCAAGAGCAATATCAAGATCTTCCAACCTAGAAGAAAAAGAAGAAAAGCTTCAACCAACATCCAAAAGCCCCAAAGCTAGGAGAATCTGTGCTGAGGCCTGATTCCACACTTCAAAGGAGTTGGAGAAGAGAAGCAAAGAAGCCAAGCCTGCATTCAAGCTTATTAATCAGGCTTTTCTAAACCTAAGCTTTATTTTGATTATTCTGCTCAAGAGGAGCTGCTTGTATTAAACTCTGATTTATTTTCTTGTGTACTGATTCAATCAGTGGATTGAATCAGTGGAGGTAGTTGTACCTCGTTGTAAGCTTGGGATAGCTTACGTTTTGGGTTCGTTGTGATCCCGTTAAAAACAACGAGTTGGGTTTTGTGCTGGTAAGCCCGTGTAAAACCGGCTGGGTTCGTTGTGATCCCGGGAAAACAACAAGTTTGAGTTGTGAGCTTGTAAAACAACTCGGCTGTAATCTAGGGAGATTATAGTGTGGACCCAAGTGAATCTTGGGAGTGGACGTAGGTGCTGGTTGCACCGAACCACTATAAAATCTTCTTGTGTTTGCCGTGCTCATTTGTCTCTCACTCTATCTCTCTTATATTTCTGTTTGTGCATTGCTTATAAGTTAATTTCTCTCACTTGCACATCTTGAGTTAATTTGTTTAAAACATTTCAAAAAGTCTTAAATTTTTAAGAACCAATTCACCCCCCCCCCCCTCTTGGGTTGCCATCTGGGCCAACAATTCCCAAAGACCAGCAAATTTAAGTACGTCTCGGAGCAAGACATTATTATCATGGATAGTGTTCTGACAGGTCAGCTAATCAATTTAGCTGGTATGATGATATGGTATATGGCTGAAGCTGACAACAAAAAGAGATCTACTTTTCCTTACAGCATGGTTTTGACTTTAGCATTTCAGAACCAGGGTGTAGTTATTTCAGACAGTGAACCCATGAGAACTTAAGGCACACTAACTATTATAGTTTAGCTACTGTGCATCGGATGGGGTTCATGAAGGTGGATGGCAATTGGGAAAGGAAGGGACACCTAGAGGACAGGACAGCTGATATTGGAGCTGCTGCACATCAGAGGCTGGCCCATCTGTGAAGCATCCTTCACTTGAGCCCAGTAGACCATCACCTCCTCCACATGTATCTGCATCTGTTTCTACTTCTGGATTTTCTGATGCTCAATTGATACAGTTAAAAGAACTCCTTGCTTGTCATAAAGAAGAAATGAAGATTGAACTGGATAGTAGACTTTTAAGCTTAAGGGAGATGTATTACTCCTTGGAAGATAAAGTAAGCAGAATTGAATCATCCTTTGGAACTTCTTCTGAGGCCTTGAAAAGTGATTTAATGCAAATTTTTGAAAAGATCAAGGACATTGGAGGAGATTCTGATACATATTCAAAGTGCAATGCAGAGTTACAAGAAAAAATTATTGTTGCATCTGCTTTTATTGACAGAAGACTAAATGATTTTATAAAGATACAAAGTGAGGGCATGGGAAAAATCTTAGAAGAGCTTAAGAGACTTCTTAGATTTTGATATTTAGTTTGCTCTATGATGTAATTTGATTTTGTTTGCATTTTGAATGATGTAATGAAGTTTAGTGAAATGAACATTTTGGTGTAATATTTCTGTATTCAATGAATATCATACTTGAATTTTGATATTAAGCTTGAATTTTGAGTTAACCTTTATTTTAATGTTTGAATTATTCAACTCCTATGTTTGATGTTAATTTAAGCTATACGAACCTCCTTCTTAACCTTTTGTTGATTACAAAAAAGGAAAGAGAAGACGTATTTGTATATACATAAAGATAAGAGAAAGGATATTAAGTTATAAAAAAGAAGAGGTATTTGTATATGCATAAAGATAAGAGAAAGGATATTAAGTTATAAGAGAATGGCACTTACTTGAGTATGAATGTTAAATGAAATTTTCAAGAAACTCAACATATGCATACACATAGGGGGAGCTATCTCATTAAGGGGGAGCTTAACCTTAATTTTAAAATATTTTATCCATTATACATTAATTGATTATGCATATACTCAATGTTTTTGTCATCATCAAAAAGGAAAAGATTGTTGGGAAATTATTGAGAAATTATTTACCCAATTAATTGATTTTGATGATTAACAAAAGCCATGAGTATGTTCATTATGTTTCTGATAGATTTGATAAGTGTTTTAGGAATTAAGATCAGTTATTTATTCAAATGATACTTAGAAATCAGTTTTGAATCGAATTTCAATGGAATTTATCTAAGTTCAGAACTTGGAGCCGATACCTAACAGTCTCGAGCCGACTCCAGAGCGTATCAGAACAGTTCTATATTTTTAGCACGGTTCGGAGTCGATACCTAGAATTTCGGAGCCGACACCTGAAGTTTCGAAGCCGACACCTGACCTGGCGGAGCCGACTCTAACCTGAGATAAAGAGAAAATGTTTTATGCTTCAGAAGCCGGAGGTGACACATGGATTTCGGGAGCCGACTCTGATTCACAGAGACTATGTTTTCGGAGCAAATCTTAGAGCCAACACATCAGAAATCGGGAGCGACTCCAGTCAGCGGGGAGTCGACACTTTGCAAAGTTGGAGCCGACTCCATATCAAATTATTTTTTGCTATTTATGGAAACACGATCTAGAGCCGACACATGAAAAGTTAGAGCCGACTCCAACCTGTCAAGGACGATTTTCAAAAGTGCCAGATCAGCTCTAACGGATATATTTTTTCACCTAACTCTCAATGAATCTATTTTCTTGCATGGAGAATCATCCAAAGTACTTTGTAACGGCTATTTTCTCACCTAATCTTGGATTAAGACTCTATAAAAGGAGGGCATCCATTTGAAAAGAAGAACAGAAATAGAGAGAAAATAACAGAAAAATTGAGAGATATTTAAAGGAAAAATCTTTGAGTTCACATCTATCTTTCAAAGAAAGATTCAAGAGAAATCCTAAGCCCTAAAAGTTCAAATTCGGAGGATTCTCAAAAGAGAAGAGAAGAAGAGCAAAAGCCCTATTTCTTCAAAGTTCTCTCCAACAGTTTTCGGTCAAGAATCAGAGCTGAAGCTTGATTCAACCATTCAAAAGAGAGGAGGAAAAGAAGAAAAGAAGAAAAGCTCAAATCCACTTGGCTTCAATCAGGCTTTTCTTACTCTTGTTTATTTACATTGCTTATTTGCTCATTTAAGGAGCTTTACTTTGTTGTAAACATTATCTTGATTTGTTGTTTACTAATTCAATTAGGGGATTGAATTAGTTGAGGTAGTTTACCTTGGGAACAAGCTAATTTATCTTGGGGTTGGGTTTTGTGCTGGTGAACCCATGAAAACTGGCTGGGTTCATTGTGACCCCGTGTAAAACAACAAGTTTGGGTTGTGAGCTTGCAAAACAACTCAACTATAATCAATGGATTATAGTGTGGACCCAAGAGTTGCTTAGGAGTGGACGTAGGTGTGGATACACCGAACCACTATAAATATTTTGTTTGTAGTGATTTTCTCTATCTCTCCCTCTCTCGTTGTGCTTTACATTATTGCTTCACTTCACAAGTTCACTTAATCCTTGTGAAATAGGTTTTAAGTTTTTAAGTGTTAAATTTTTTAAAGAACCCAATTTAGCCCCCCCCCCCCCCCCTGGGTTGCCATCTGGGCCAACAGGCGTCCGACATGCTGGGCATCTTGAGGAGGTAATTACTCACCAGCTCAATATCAAGCCAGAATGCCAGCTTATCCGGCAGAAGAAAAGGAGTTTTGCCCCTGATCGCCAGAAGGCCATTGACGAGGAGGTGCACAGTTGGTGGCTGCCGGCCACATTCGTGAAGTGCACTATCCCGACTGGTTAGCCAATGTCGTGATGGTCCGCAAGGCCAATGGAAGTTGAAGAATGTGCGTGGACTTCACCGACCTCAACAAGACATACCCCAAGGATAGCTTTCCATTGCCTCGGATCGACCAGTTGGTGGATGCCACGTTGGCCACGAGACCCTCAGCTTCATGGACGCCTTCTCGGGGTACAATCAAATTAAGATGGATCCGGCCGATGAAGAGGCAACCTCATTTGTAACCGAGAAGGGTATATATTGCTACAAGGTGATGCCATTCGGGTTGAAGAACATGGGGTCCACCTATCAGAGGTTAATGAATAAGGTCATTGAGGACTAGATCGGGCACAATATGAAGTGTACATGGACGACATGCTGACCAAGAGTGTCCATACTACCGACCATGTCGCCGATCTCGCGGAGACCTTCGGCAATCTCCGTCGATATCAGATGAGGCTGAACCCTCATAAGTGTGCCTTTGGGGTTATAGCAAGCAAGTTTCTGGGCTTCATGGTGATGCAGAGGGAGATCGAGGCAAACCCCGATAAGATCCGAGCCATTCTGGATATGAGGCCCTCGGCTAACAAGAAGAAGGTGCAGCGCCTGATCGGAGGGTGGCAGCCTTGAACCGCTTCTTGTCCAAGTCAGCAAGAGGTGTCTGCCTTTCTTTAAGGCATTGCACAAGGTCAACGGCTTTGAGTGGACAAAGAAGTGCCAGGAAGCCTTCGAGAAATTAAAGAAGTTTTTGACCACCCCACCCTTATTGTCCAAGCCGAGGGGCGAGGAGGAGCTCTTCCTGTATCTTGCAGCCTCCCCTGAAGCCGTTAGCTCCATGCTCGTTCACATGGATGCCAACGGGACGCAGAAGCCTATCTATTACACTAGCAAGGTACTTCATGATGCTGAGACCAGGTACTCCCAGACCGAGAAGATCACCTTCGCCCTGATGTCTCCACTCAACGCTTTTGACCTTACTTCTAAGCTCATCCAATCATGGTGCTCACGAACCAGCCCCTTCGGACTATATTGTCCCATCCTGACACATTCGATCGGCTGGCAAAGTGGGCCATCAAGCTGGGAGAGTTCGATTTGTCCATTCGGCTGAGATCTGCAATGAAGTTCCATGTGTTAGCTGATTCTTGATCGAGTGCATCTGGGCCGAGGAGCATCTAAAGGAGTCGCATTCGGAAATGCATGTGGAGTCCCCCATGGCTGAGGAAGCAGGGGGGAAGATTGGATCCTTCATGTTGATGGTGCATCAAATTCTCAGAGTAGGGCCGGACTCATTCTTGCGAGCCTGGAGGGAGAGATGGTGGAGTATGCCCTCCGATTTCTTTTCCCGGTCACCAACAACCAAGCGGAGTATGAAGCCTTGCTGGCTGGGATGAAGCTGGCCAAGGAACTCGGTGCGAGGCATCTGAGGGCCTTCACAGACTCTCAACTCATCTCTGGGCAGGTCGCTAGGGAGTACGAAGCTAGAGACCCGACCATGTCCCGTTACCTGAGCGAGGTGCAATCCCAGGCCTCTCAGTTTATCTACTCTGTGTCAGTTATATTCCCGGGCGAAGAATGCCAGGGCTGATGCACTGTCCTGCTTGGCCACCTCGGCCAACGAGACCTTAGGGAGGACGTACGTGGAACACCTGCAGGTCCCAAGCATTGAAGCGATAGAGGAAGCCTTGCTGGTCAGGCAAGAACCCTCTTGGATGGACGCTTACATCCAGTACCTTACCGATGGTGCCCTTCTCGAAGATGCAGCTGAGGCTAGGCTGCTCAAGCGATGGGCCCGAGGTTCCTAATGATGGACGGCCGGCTATACTGAAGGTCATTCTCACACCCGGTCCTCAAGTGTGTCGGCCCCATGAAAGCTGATTACATTCAGCGAAAAATCTATGAAGGCATATGCGGAAGTCATCAGGGGGGCAGAGCTCTGGCATACAAAGCCCTGCGGCAAGGGTACTACTGGCTGACGATAAGGGAAGATGCCACTGAGCTTGTTCGGAGGTGTGATAGTTGCAAGCACCATGCTAGCATCCAGCGGCAACTGACCTCTCAGCTGAGCCCCCTGGCGGCCCCTTGGCCCTTCGCTCAGTGGGGAATGGACATCCTGAGGCCGTTCCCCTCAGCCTTCGGTCAGTGCAGATTCCTATTGGTAGCCGTCAACCACTTCACCAAGTGGATCGAGGCCGAGGCACTAGCCAAGATCACCGAGGGCAAGATGAGATCCTTTTTCTGGAAATCAATAATCTGCAGGTTTGAGCTGCCGCATACCCTTGTCACTGACAACGGTCGGCAGTTCGACAATGCACCCTTTAAAGGATTCTGCATTGAGCTAGGTATTTATTAGCGGTTTACCTCAGTCGGGCACCCTCAGACCAACGGTGCAGCTGAGGTGACCAACCGCATCATCCTCCAAGGACTTAGAGCACGGCTGGACGACTTCAAAGGAAGGTGGGTGGAGGAGCTCCCCAATGTGCTGTGGGCCTACCACACAACGCCATGAGCCCCCACCGAAGAAACTCCCTTCAGCCTCATCTTCGGGTCCGAAGCTGTCATTCCTGTGAAGATAGACACCCCGAGCCCCCGGACGGAGTCATACAGTGAGGAGGACAACCCAAATCAATTGTAGGCCAACCTTGACCTAGTGGAAGAACTACGGGACCGAGCGTGACTCCGATGGCAGCCTACCGACTGCGAACAGCCAGGTATTACAATGCACGTGTCCGCCCAAAGACATTCTTGCCGGAGGACTTGGTCCTCCAGCGGGCCAAAGTTTCAAAGCCGACGGAAGGAGGCAAGCTGTCACCAAATTGGGAAGGACCCTATCGAGTCACCGAGGCACTCCATCATGGAGCGTACAGAATTGAAGGACTATATGGGAAGCCGCTCCCGTGGACATGGAACGCTGACAACCTCCGCTGGTATTATCAGTAATGTACCCTTTCTTCACATTGAGTTACACACTTGCATTCTTTCGGGCTCTCGCCCCGCACTCCATATTAATAAAAGTGTATTCGAGTAACCCAGTTCCTCAAGACCAATGCACCATTGGCACCGAAGACCGGTATACCATCGGCTCCAAAAAGCCCGAGACCAGCTAGGCACCTCGAGACCAATGTACTATTGGCACCGAAGACTGATGTACCACCGGCTCTAAAAAGCTCGAGGCCAGCTCGGCACCTCAAGACCAATGTACCATTGGCATCGAAGACTGGTGTACCACCGGCTCCAAAAAGCTCGAGGCCAGCTCGGCACCTCAAGACCAATGTACCATTGGCATCGAAGACCGGTGTACCACCGGCTTCAAAAAGCCCGAGGCCAGCTCGGCACCTCAAGACCAATGTACCATTGGCATCGAAGATCGGTGTACCACCAGCTCCAAAAAAGCCCGAGGCCAGCTCGGCACCTCAAGGCCGATGTTCCATCGGTGCTCAGAAGCCCGAGTCCACCTCGGCATTCCAAGGCCAATGTTCCATTGGTGCTCAGAAGCCCGAGTCCACCTCGGCATTTCGAAGGCCGATGTCCCATCGAAGCTCGATGGCCCGGGGTGGACTTAACCTCGAGTTCGACTTCGGCTCTCCCGGGAGTCCGGCCCTATGTGGTAGCTAAGTCGAAGTCGCTCGTGGTAAGCGGACAGACACTACCCCTCAGTGCCGACGCAGCCCCTAGGGGTCCCACGTCGGCGAGCCGAGGACTTAAACGCAACACATTTCAGATAGCCAAAAATATTTTCATTGACCAATGTATTTACAAAATGCCGACTGGGTTGGACTTACTACAAAAATTTGAGGAAAAGTACAAGTTCATGGATCGGCTACAGCGGGCTCATCTTCTGACGAGGCGACTTCGGACATGCGATCCAGCTCGACCTCCAGTGCCTGGGGGAAATTCAAGTCTCGAGCCACCTTCTCTTTCCCGCACTGGAACCCTTGCAGGTAGGCGTCTGCCGAGGTCTCGGCTAGCTCATCCACGAAGCATTCGGACACCCAAAACTCATCTACGGCTGCTGCAACCCTAGCCTCCGCAGTAGCCTCCACCTCCTGGGCCCTGGCCTCCTTCTCCGCGGCCAGGGAGGCAGCCTCCCTTTCCTTCTCTTCAGTGCGCTCTGCCCTCTCCTCGGCACGCTCGGCTCTGGCCTCGGCCGCCCGGATGATCGAGTCCAGCTTGGCAATGTGAAGGTCCCTTGCCTCGACAGTGCTCTCGGCCTCCCCAAGCTGGTTCAACGCTGCCCGAAGTCGATTGGCTTCGACCTCAGCCTAACTCTCGGCCTCCCTTATCTCGGCGGCTCGGTCGGTCCTTGCCGCCTCCAGGGCCTTCTCATCCGCTTCGGCTCGGGCTTGGGCCTCCTGGGCGTCCCGTCGGGCCTGGCGGATGATGATTTTCCCTTCGTCAATGACCTCCCTCATGGTAACCAGGGAGTTTTCCACCTGCATTCAAAACGTATCAGTTGGTACAATAGTCAGGCAGTCATAAGCAAAAGGTCATAAGATCACTTACCCGGACGAGAGCCACGAAGACCTCTTGGAAGAATGTCGACGCCCCCAGGTGCTTGAGCTCCTCCTGGAACTCAGGCAAGATTATCTGGGAGATGAGCCGCTCCGCTCAGCACCTATTGTCCATAACAGAGATCCTGTGGGGGGTCGGCCCGACCCTGCTTCTCTCAGCGGTCTCATTGGGCTCGGGCTCGGCGCGCGGGGGGCTGCCCGCCGGTGTCTCCTCTGGGGGTGGGCTTACTGCTCCTGATGGCCCCTCCCCCAGCTTCGTTCCACCTCTGAGGGGATTGGCTCGGTGGGCACCTGGGGCTCCTCCGTTGCCCTCTCAACCCTCACCCCCTCCGGAGGGGTGTCGGTTGTCAAGTCCACCTCCGGTGTGGCCGGAGGCTCTCGGTGCTCGGGTGGCGGGGAGATTCGCACCACCAGGCGCTTAGGGGCTGAAGCCTGCTGCCCCTCATTTGACCCCTCCAGGGCCCTCCTTCTCTTTGCGGTGGCCCTCTTGAGCTTGAGGGTCGGGAGCTTCATCACTACACGGTAACGGTCAGAGTCAATACAAAAAAAAAGAAAAAGGAAGAAAATTGGCTAAGTGTTGGGTTGGCTGCTACTCACCACTCCGAGTGGAGACCCCCGCGAGTCGGAGATTCTCCTCCGACAAGAGCTGGTTGCACCTGAGGATGTCGGCCGTCAGTAGCTGCCTCAGTGCTTCCTTGTCCCCCAAGAGTATGGACGAATTCATGTTAGGCCGAAGGTCTGGGTCACCCCACCCGGGCTTGATTTGGTCAAGGTCAGCGAAGAAGAATTGGGATTTCCATCCCTTGACAGAGGAGGGGAGGTGCAGCCTAAGGACTCGGCCGGGTCGAGGCTGGAGCAGCCACCAACCCGCCTGCGATCGGAGGGTATAGAAGCTGCGAAAGAGGGAAAGTCTGGGTGTGATATGGTGGAAGTGACAGAGGACTATGAAGGCGCTGATGGTCCGAAGGGAGTTCGGGACCAGCTGAGTGGGAGTCAAAGAATAATAATCAAGGAGGTTGATGAAGAAAGGGTGAAAGGGTAAGCGGAGACCTAGCCTCAGGGTGATCTCATACACAGCTATCCTACCAGGTCTGGAGGACACTACCCTATCATCGGGGGTCGGTCTGAAGAGCCCTATTTCTCTAGGGATCCGGTAATGGGCCCTTATGTTGGCCAAGTCTTAGCCCGTTACCGTGGAGGCGGTTTCCGTCGAGGATTCCGCTCCCATCCTCGATGAGGTGCCAACGGCTGCCGAATGACTCCTCGTCGGAGCCCTGCCGACGGCCCGCCGTTGGATGATAGGAATGTGGTCCTTCGGATCGGAGGACCACGAGGGAGCGGGAGATGAAGGGGCACAAAGCCTCGAGGGAGAAATTCAATCTTCGAGGGATGTGGAAGAGGACCATGATGGTGAAGAGGCCATGGCAGAGGTGTGAGGGAGGAAGGAAAAGGTTTTGGGAAGATCAAGGAGCTAACCTGTGGCGAAAATGGCGAAGGCTGGTTCTCGGGATGCAAGTGAGCTCGAGAGCCAGAGGAAGACGACGACAGTTGGAAGAAAAATGGCAAAAACTGGCCCTTCGTCTGACTTAAACAGTTTCAAATCATCCCGCCTCAACCACCCGACCATGCGGACTCCTGCCATAGGCTGGGTCGCCTTGGCAGGCGCCCGGTGCGTGGGGCGTTCCGCCTTCGGCCAATGATGGGACACCGCTGACGTCAACGTCATAATGGTAATGATGGCGGTAGCTTTTCATAGGTTTCGAGAGGGCACCCCCACCTCGAGGCTGATATCTGCAGATCAGACGGACGACAGAGGCCGCCCCATCATATCCCCCAGGTCGTTCGCGCAAAACCATTGCGGCACCCATGGACACGTGCCCGTCAGCAGTTGGCGGCATGTGGGGATCAGCCACTTGGGAGGTGACACCCCTTTCGCCTTGCAGGGATGGGCCCGCCTCATCTCAAGGGCAAGGGGGCATTTGATGTGGCTGATCCAGCATCATTAGAGTTAACGGTAAAGGAAACTGAAGGAGCCCCGTAGGGCGACTTCGGCCTCCGAGGTCCCTTCGGCCTTCGAGGTCCCCTCAGCCTCGGCTTCGGCCTCGAACCTGGCGTCCCCTTGGCCTTAGACCCGGCATCCCATCGGCCTCGGATCCAGCATCCCCTCGGCCTTCGACCCAGCGTCCCCTCGGCCTCGGATCCATCATCCCCTCGGCCTCGGACCTGGCGTCTCCTCAGCCTTGGACCCAGCATCCCCTCGGCCTTGGCCTCGGACCTGGCGTCCGTTCGGCCTCGGCCTCGGACCCAGCGTCCCCTCGGCCTCGGCCTCGGACCTGGCATCCCCTCGGCCTCGCACCTTAAATCCTGCTATCTCGAGCCGCCTGATACCCACGTGACCCACCAACCACCTATGGCGGCCATGTGGTCCACTATCTTCTGCAACAGCGCGTGGCCATACCCTGTAACGGTGCAGGCCTAACACGATGGCCCACCTGCCACCTGTAGCGCCGCGCTCCGTAGGTGGCCGGCAGGGCAAGACACCTCTGACATGCGCAGTGTCGGTTATGACCTATCACTGTCAGCCTTGCCTTCCGTTCGCTACCGGACAACGGTACCTCAAAATCAACAATCTTCTGGAAATGGAAAAGAGACCTTCGGACAGGTATAAAAGTTTACACTCACAACAAGGGAGGGATTCTGAACTCAAGTTCTCTAGCTCTTTCTGCTAGTTTACTTTTGTTTGTTCTCAAGTTGCTAACTTGAGCGTCGAAGGATCCCCACCGAAGTAATCGGTCTTCGAGGACTTTCTTGCAGGAATCTTCGAAGAGGAGGATCTCCTTTTCTCGACATTGAAGGGAAGTGACTTGATGTCAACAGAAGGCAAGCACGAAAATATTGTTATTTGAGCCTAGAGGAGAAGGGGATGTTTCTTTATGTCACTAATCTTGCCCAACTTCGACAAGCTAACCAATCTCTTGAGAATGATCTTAGCTATCCATTCATAAAGGACAAATAAGAAGATGATGACTGTAAAAATAAAAATGATTTAGAATCACAGCAACACATGATAATCAAAGTGCAATTAAGCATTATGATTATATTATATTTAGCTGAATCACTCATAACACTAAATGGATTATAGATTGTCTATTGAAATGCTTCTGAGGAAGCCAACATTTGCAGATTTTTAGATAAACTAATTAGCATATAAAATTTTTATATTCAAAATATGATAAATTATTATTTTTTTACTTAATTTTAAAAATAAAATATTAACAAAGAGATGGATGTTGATTTTTGGGTTTTTTTTAGAAATTTTTTATTTTTGAAATAAAGAATTATCGGAGCCACCCGAAACGGCCCTTGGTTTAAAATAACTTCAGCTGTTACGCAAGGCCCGAAGGCGGAAACAAACGTTCCCTCTGTTCCCTTTACATCAACCGTTGGTTCCCCAATGAACGGTACTTGGGCTTTCGGACGCCCCACTAGGGGGCGCAGGGGTCCTTTCGTGGAGCCGAGCGAGAGAAGGGGAGCGGCGGTAGAGAGAGAAATAGAGTGAGTGGTCTCGTCGATCCTTCTCCTCCTCATATTCCTTCCGGGTTCCCACGTTATGCGATCATCAGTCGGTAAGATCGCCTTCGCATCTGATTGCTTGGGTGTTTGCTTTGCTTGTAGAGAAATTAAAAAAAAAAAAGCGATTTTTTAGCCTTAAGATAGGAATTTTTTTTTTTTTGGGATGCGGTTCTATTTAGTTTCATCTGAAAACTAGATTTTTTAATCTGTTTGGCTATCATTCTATGGCTCTTTGTCGACGATTAGGGTTTCAAAGCTGTAAATTTGATGGCAATCTGGCAAATTTCTAGGTTTTTGGTCGCTTTAAAGGTGTTAAGTTCGTGCGTTCTTGTTAATTTTAGCCCTTTTCTCCGTTTTCTTGTATGTTTTACTGGTGCAGTACAAATATGCGTTGAATTCTTATTTTGCTTTCATGAGATGTGATGAGAATGTAAAGCACATGGTTTGCTCGATTGATTGCGGTCTGGTAAATTTAAGTATTTTTACTAATTTTAATGAATTGGATTTAATGAGGCCTTCTGATAGGGCATGAGATTGGTCATGGATAGGATAAGGGTTTGGGTATCATGGCTTCTTATCATCTTGCTATTTTTAAGAAGCCACTTCATTTTTTTTGTAATTATTTTTACCCAGATAGCATGTCTATTTTTAAGAAGCCACTACATTTTTTTTGTAATTATTTTTGCCCAGATAGCATATGTATTAAATTTTGCAGAATTTATATTTTTGAAGGTGGAATTAGGATAGAGACATAATCTTTGCAAATTTATGATGTGGGTTTCCTTTGGATAGCCATCGCAGAACCACCCTTCAAGGTCGATCGGGAAACTTGTTTGTGGCTCGACTTTTCTTTGGACCTGTCTAATGATAGACTGGAATGCCAATTTGTAGTGTAAATTTTTTTGGAAGTCTATTTAACGATATGTTGTGATCGTTCTTGATCTTTGAATTTTTGGGGTGACATTTGTTAAAATAAATGAGAGGAGGAGCTAAAATATAGTATAGACTATGATCTGTGTTAAATATAACATAGCAAGGATGGAAGCATGGGATGCTGTCCCATTTATTATGTATCTGAGGTTTAAAATTTGAAGTTAACGACCTTACTTCTAGGAAAAAAATAAGGTTGAAATAGTTAAAATTTGCCTGCATTAGATGGATGCATCCTATTTATTAATCGTTAACTTCATTTTGATAAATAACCTCTATCCAGCATTTTTTTCTTGGATCTGGTCTGTGATGTTTGTATGGTTCTGTTCATGGATTAAGCACTAAAAGCCTATCCATTGAGATTTTTGCATGGTTCTGTTGATGGACGCATGTTGCTAGTTAGTAGAAAGGCATGGGATTATCCTGCTGGATCTTGTCTTGTCATTTTGGTATTGTTGCGTTCCCATGCTAAGTCTATTGGTTGTGTTTGTTTGTGCTTGTATCTACGGATATGAGATTGATTTTTTTTACCATAGAAGTTATTTTGATTTCAGGCCTAAAGATTGTATCTTCTATATATGTTAAGTTGTTAGAACTTGAGCCTATGAAGCCCTTGCTGATGTCTTCCTTGTAACAAGGCCAATATTTCAGCCATCACAATGTGGAAGTTTGGTTCACATGCCATAGGTGGAAATTTGGGTCCAAGAAGCACCTCATCAAAGCCAAGCACAGCAACTGTTGATTATTCTGATGATGAAGCTACTCCGCATGCTCATAGAGAAGGTGGGCTCGAATGCCCTCTATGCCGGGAGTCTTTGGACATAGTGGAAAATGTGCCATATGTTTTATGTTGTGGCCACACTGTCTGCAAGAACTGCATCCTAGGACTTCAGTGGACTGTCATGAAATTTCCATCCCTACCTGTCCAGCTTCCCCTCTTCATTTCATGCCCATGGTGCCATTTGTTGTCCTTTCGGCTGATTTACAAGGGTAATCTAAAATTTCCAAGGAAGAACTACTTCTTACTCTGGATGGTTGAGAGCATGAACAGCAACCAGGCAAAATCTTGTTCTTCATTTAGTGCAGATAACCAACTGGCGGTATGCCCTCCAACTGGTGGCTTGGCTATGGGAGGCAGTGGTAGCCACCACCACCATCACGAACTCAGAAGAATCCCCCAATGCATGCATCAGGATGATTCGCTCTCTGGCACAAGTGAACCATGTCTGAGGGATAATCACTTGAATGTGGAGAGGATTCAACTGTCACTGCGGGAGTTGCTGGTTTTCTTTGTTCACTTGACTGCCAAGTTCCCACTGGTTCTCATATTCCTCCTCATTGTCCTATATGCAATACCTGCGAGTGCTGCCATCCTGGCTCTGTACATCCTTGTCAGTATCCTGTTCGCTTTGCCTTCTCTCTTAATATTGTACTTTGCATTCCCTAGTTTGGATTGGCTTGTTAGAGAAATCTTCGCATGAGATTTCCTATCATTCAGTGCCAGAACATTTGTGTATTTATTATGTAATTCAGCTGCTGTTATAATCACAAACAATATCTCTATCAAATGGAGCTTGGAAATTGCGATTTACAGCAAAGGAATGTTTTTTCCTGGATGATGTTTTGTTGCATCATGGACCTACTTGAGCAATCTTGTTCCTTGTTGCAAGGATTTTAGTTTCTGTAAGGTGGTTCTGTTGTAGAGTCATCCACTCGCCTTGGTCTATTCTGTCTCATAGGCTGGCATGCTGTCTTTCTTGGATGGAATTCATATTTATATTACAGTATGTGTTTCTCATGGATTAAGTGCTGCTGCTGCTGCTGCTGATGAGTAGAAACAGAGACATGAAGTAGTCTGATGGCCTTGTGGAGGAAATCATCCCTCGAAGCCATCTGAGATGGATCACATCGCATCGATGCGCAACTCTGCATCTCTAGTGGTCCATGCTCGCATGCAAGTCGAGGTCGAGGTACGCGAATCATGCGTCGGTTGTGGCTGCATGAAGGACTACTGGAGCTGGTTGGAAGTCAATTCCTTTACCGTGTACGTAAGAAGCTTAAATAACTAGAGAGTTTTGCTTCCCTGCGCTGCATAGCAGTTCATTCAAATCCCTTACCGGTATCGATAATGTTTTCTATTCTAACGGAACGAAAAAAAGCATTTCTTTTTTAATCCCATATTGGATATTAGACGCAAGTCTAGTTGCATTTATATGGTCTTGATAGTTCTTGAGTGCGAGAAGGGAAATTCTATTTGGCCCTATGTTTTTGCTCAGTAGTTCTCCCATTTTTTTTTTCTTTTTTTTTTTTTTACTCAATAACCTCTCAAAATTACTCAGTAGTCCCCTTAAATTTAGAAAATACCTAAACTACCCCTTCACCCCTCAGCCCTCCTCACGAAATTTCTCAACGTCCCTCCTTCTCCTTCCGAAAGTGCTCCCTCTCTCGCTCACGGCTCCTCCCCTCCTACAGTGCTTTCTCTCTCGCTCACGGCTCCCCCCTCCTTCTCCGGCCTTCCTCGGTAAGCTTTCCTCCCTCCCTCCTTTCCTTCTTCACTCGATCGGCTACGCCTCCTTCAATCGTCTCCTCCACCTCCCTTAGCCGAGCTTTGCCTCCCTCCTCGGTGTCCGCCACCCTCCCAGGCCTCCGTCCCTTTCCTCCTCCCTTTCTTGCTCCACATTTGGCCGAGTCTCTGTTCGGTCCTGATTGACCGAACAGAGACTCTCTGTTCGGCCCAGCTTCTTCTGTTCGACCTGCTCTGTTCGGCCCAGCTTCTTCTGTTCGGCCCAGCAGGCCGAACAGAATTTCTTTGCCAGGCCGAATAGAGATAGAAATTTAATATTATTATAAATAATTAAAATTATAATTTAAAAATATTTATTATTAATATATTTTAAAAATAAGAAATTAATATTAAAGAGAGTTATGTTATTAATAAAGAGTTACTAAATTTTTTAAAATATATATTATTAATGTTTATCTTTTAAAATTGTTTTATCAAATGAGTTTATGTTATTAATATATATTACTAATAAATATATGTTACTAATATAAATATATTATTAAAATAGTTTAGGTTATCGATGAAATATTTTGACATAATTTTATCTTGTGTTTTAATGATGAATAATGCAATGTTCCAAATATGGATGCTGATTCCTCACGAGTTAGACCCACAGCGTCTGCCAGGAATGTCGTGGTAGGTATGCTGAGCCTGAGGCTCCTAAGGTTCTTATTGCACCATCGCTCCAAGATGAGACAGCAAACAAGGACATCCCAGCCATGGATGTTGATGATGATGGAGCGGATGGGCCTTGTCCAGGTGGTCCTGAGGATGAGTATGTCCTTAGGAGTTTCATGACACATATTGTAGCCTCCATCTAGAGGCAACAGGTATTGTTCGTTGTTCTACTGTATTTTATTTAATGTATTATTTCGATGTTGTTATATGTGTTATTCAAGTTATCCATTTATATTCCACAGGAACGGACACTACTGAAGTGCATGAACCATGCTGCCAAAGTAGGTGAGTGGCAGTGGTGGGCATCAGGGCAATCGAATAGGAGATTCAGGGATATAGTTCAGCAGTTGGATCTTCTTGAGCTGGTGCATTGCTCTTATCGGTTCGCCGATAAGATTCTTGTCTCGGGCTTCGTAGAGAGATGGCAGCCCGAGATGAATACCTTCTATCTTTCCTTTGGCGAGATGACGATCACGTTGGATGATGTTGCCGCCATATTAGGGATTAGTGTCATGGGTGCCTCAGTGTCCTTGCTTTGTGATAGGATGAGTAATCGGGATGCTAAGGGCCTACTAGTGCAGCTATTAGGTATATCACAGGATGACGCGGGTCAGAAGGTTCTATCTGTCCGCAGTCAGTCTATGAGGTTAGAGTGGCTGAATAGTCATTTCCATGATGTATCAGATAGAGATAGTCACCGTAGGATAGAGTGTGCAGCGCGAGCGTATTTGCTTTTTTTGTTAGGGTGTACACTCTTTGTCAATAAGAGCGGGATGAGGGTGCCTATAGCTTATCTTGCTCTGCTTCAGCATTTGGATAGAGTGAGCACATATGCCTGGGGTGCTGCTGCCTTGGCTCATTTATATCGGTAGTTGGGGATTGCGTCTAGGGCATCCATTAGACAGATCAGTGGATATATGATGCTTCTCGGTATGGATTTATAAGCATTTTCCCTTTCTCACTCCTCACCCAGCCCTGGACTATACTGATGCTAGGCCCCACGTACACCGATGGACGCCGGTAGTCCACCCCGTACTACGATGGACCATTTGGTGATTCTACGCGAGTCATTGAACGTTTTGAGCACAGATGAGGTATGTACCATAGGACCATGCATTTGTATATTTTTATAATTTTCTATATATTATCAAACTGATTACGATTTATCTGTTGTAGGTAGCTTGGGATCCCCATCGTCTTATCCGGGATGATCGTCCATTCCTTGATATTGCATTCTTTAGTGGATGCCTAAAGCGCATGGATGTCATAGAACCCTATCATCCTGAAAGGGTTTTATGACAGTTCGATAGGATACAGACAATCCCCCGTGCGCCACTAGCCCTTGAGCGAGCCAACAGAGGATCGACAGCAGCATCGTACCACATCCGATACATTTTCTATGAGTAGTTATGGGAGAGGTGGGAGGATCACCTGCTGAGCTGAGCGAGCAGGAGCCATCCGGTGACCCGACCCTCAGATTGTGTACCGGGATATTTGGAGTGGTATTCTCGATCACGCATCTGGTTGTTCACCCTCTAGAGAGCCGATCTAGTATCTATTCCCAATCACGTCCCGATGATGCTGATGCTGACGTGCAAGGCTGGCGTATTGCAGATGCGATTGGCCTTTGCACCAGCATTCTTGATATGGATCGGGAGGAGGCTACGTCACAGGGGACCTACATGTACGATGTCATATCGCAGATTGCACATGTGTTGCAGGGTCAGCATATCTCTACGGTTGAGCCTGTTGAGCCTGATGTCCCTGGCCCTAGTCATGCATCGCCACAGCAGTACAGCGTCGACGACGGCGTAGTGAAGATTCCTGATGTACCTCATATATTTTGTATCTTTTAGCACATAGTGCATCTTTTTGTAAAAGACATTGAAATTTGAATGAAATTTTACTTCCTTTTGGCTCAATTTGAATGAAAATTTTTGGAATTAATATAAATATGTAAAACATTATACAAATTTGATTGTTGCTAACAAAATTAACTCAACAACTCAATAGTCTCACTAATAATAATCCGACGAGATCGTTTGTCTGAACTTGTGAATCCTAGATTCATATGAAGTAGCCCATCCAGAAGCACAGGGTAAATGATGTTTTTGCCAATTGCTTGCTATTGGGGGAACGGGATGACCTAGTAACAGAAATACCTGCAAAATATATAAATTAGTAAACAGAATAAATTATTAGTTATTTAAGGATGATTAAGAGATGTTTGATTAATACCTCCACAAAATGATTGCTATTTACGAATGCCACTGCAATATCTTTGTGGGATAAAGAAGGAAGAGGCACCGATCGTAGAGGTAGGAATGTAAGACATTGTTGCAAGGAGAGGTGGTATAGGACAACGTTATAGCGGGACGCTATAAAGTGCCCCATATCCGGCATAGTCATCCACCGGTCATAAGGTGGATAATTATCAAAATATGATAATGCATGTTCAATCTCCTCAAACCTCCCTTCGACAGCAAATAAAGTGCGATAGTGCTCTGAATGACATTGCAACTCATGTAATAAATCCTTCCTAATACATAGCTAATCCTCCTCTCCAAATCCCAGCAAGTCAGCTATTGCTCTAAATCCGCATTTGCCATTAGCTTTAACATCCTTGATATGTTGGATGAACGGCCTCAACCCATCTGGAATTTGATCAATATAGATTGTTGGTTTATATGACCGGGTTCAATGAAGAAAAACCTGCAAACCATTTATGAATGAATCCTATTAGATTGCAAACAATCACTTTGTAATAACAAACGGCACGGGTCGGCCCTTAGCCGGCACGGGCCCGGCATGGGTCCGGAAGTTGCTGGCACGGGTCCGGCACATCCTAGCAAGGGTCCGGCATGGGTCCAAAAGTTGCCAGCATGGGTCCGACCCTTAGTCGGCACGGGCCTAGCACGGGTCCGGAAGTTGCCGGCATGGGTCCGGCACGTCCTGACAAGGGTTCGGCACTGGGCCGAAAGTTGCCGGCACGGGGCCCGGAAGTTGCCAACATGTGCCGGCACATACCGGCACGGTCCCACGAGTGAAAGAAATGCTTCTTACCTTCTTCCTTAGCTGCCTCTTTGGCACTTGCGTCATTGGTGGAGTGCCCATACCAGATGAATAACTATCTTGTCCTGAAAGAAGCAACTCAAAGGCTGAAGGATCACGACGGGTAGATGTATCAACCTTCAATGAAGCGCGGTCGCGGCCAAGTGAACCAATCATCCTTTTGGCAGGTTCTTTAAGAGAAGTACTATCTGGGCTAACAATCTCTCTCAATTTTCTTAACATCTGCAATTGCGAAGACCCATCTAACTGTTTGAATTTTCGAGCAATTATACCAACTCTGGTTCACAGCTCAGCTGAATACTTTACACTTTTGAAGCATGCACCATATCAAGTTTTATCCAATGAGGATTTATGCAATCGAAGGGAATTGGCCGACCTTCCATCCTGAACCGCACAATCTCATGGGCGCATGGTAAACCATGTGTGCACCGAATAGCACACCCACAAACTGAATCATCAATCCCAACTGAATTGGCTTGGTTCGCTTGGGCGAGGATCTGATTTAATGCACTTATAAAAATAAACCTCGCAGTTCTTTGAATTCAGTAGGCTTGAAGTCGTGTTACACGACCGTCAAACTTTCTAAATGAGGCTTTAATGTCATTGTGCTGCAACTCAATCAAACTATGTATTTTTGTCCAAGATGACTTGAAATTCCCTTGGCTTGATCCAAGCTATCTTTTCAGCCTTGCATGTGCACTTTCAGCCCTAGAAAAGTAAATAAAATTAAATAAAAGTAAGATAACAATTGCTAATTAAATTATAAAGTTCTTAAATTTATCAATTCCTTGTGATACCTATTAGTTGTCACATTCCGTAGTGCCTACATATGTCCGTCCATGCTGCAACAAATCTTTCTTGTACTTGCTCAGCCAAGTATCTGACACATACTATAAAGCATCTGGGTAGGTACTAAACTCTCTCTGAAGTGTACTTAGTGATCATTAAACTCATCTTCTGTGGTGGACAACACAAATATATTCCAACTCATTATAAACTTATCACATTTCTCCTTTGTTTCAAATAACCTTTTGCACTGGGCCAAAACATTCCTACTAATATGCCATCTACATAACAAATGTATTGCGTAGGAAATACCCTCTGAATTGCATTCAATAGAGCCAAGTCTCTATCTATGACTATCACCTCAGGCAGAGCATCAGCGTCCATGACACTGCGCAATCTCTCTAATGCCCATGTATAGTTATCTTCTCGCTCAGAGTCCATGTATACAAAAGCAATAGAAAATGTCAGGTCAATTGATGTCAACCCCATAATCTCTAAGAGAGGAAGACAATATCTATTCGTCTTGTAAGTGCAATCCATTATCAACACACGAGAAAATGCACGTAACAATTCTATACTGCCAGGGTGTGCCCAAAACAAGTCACGCACAGCATCAGACTTAATACAATTACTATGTCACTCAATGTATTTATACTTTGATAATTTACCAAGAAGATGTTGCATCTGAGATCTCCCAGCTGTCTTTATAGCTCTGTCGTGCATTGTAGATTGTCTTCATTGTCGTAACATTGAGGGCATCCCTTTGCTTCAAAGTAGATAATATGTCCTTGGGCCGAATCAAACTCTTTGACATCTCTACTAGCATTGTAGTCTCCTGCTTAGATAATCGTCCTGCATATGAGTGCCCCTCGAGATGCTTTGCAGCTAGATGATTGTGCACACACACATGACCATTAACATCCAATCATCTGTAGTATCCAATTTCTTCCCTCTTAAGGCAAAAGGACATTCACACTTTTTAGTGCCACTGGCCCTGGTCTTTGATCCATTTTCCTTTATGTGTTTACTTTTGCAAGTACCACTCCTCTCGCAAGAAAAAACAATTTATGGTTTCTTAACATTGCTACCCGTATCAGATTTTTTAATAATAACGACAAATATTCCCCCTCCCAGCTTTCCGATACCAATTACACATTTTTCTCTACTTTTGAATATCTATAAAATAAATAGTTTTATGTTAGTAAAATTTTAAACATTGCTCAGTCAAATAATACTAAAATAATTGCAATCAAATTTTTCTTACTCGTAATTTGTAAATTCATTTGTGTAATCCATCACTCAATCAAAGCCAATCATGTGCATTTGGTAGAAGCATCGCCCTACATGATCAAATAATCATTTTAAACCCTAATCATAATTAACCCAAAAAAACAGAGATGTTTGGCCCTGTGTGGTCGAAAAAAAAACTTTCTGTTCGGTCACGCAGGGCCAAAATATTGGAATCTATTCGGCCGCGTGTGGCCGAACAGAAATCTTATGTTCGGCATGTGTGGCTGAACAGAAGGAATCTGTTTGGGCCAACATGTTGACTCAGTTCGGCCTATGTTACCAAACATATTTGACCTGTTCGGCCACACAGGGCTGAACAACTCACGAACGAAAAAAAAAAATTTCGACGACGGGGATATAAACCAACCTTTGTGACCGTAGAACCTTCCAAAATTGCTAGTTGTTTGTCCATTGCTCAATTATAGGTTGAAATCTCTTCAACCAAGCTTCAAATGGTCGGATCCGAGGGTGTTTCAATCCGGAGTGAGGAAGGAAGGGGGAGGGGCAGGGGGGGGTGTTTTGACCTGCTGGGCTACTGAGCAAGCAAGGATATTTTGGTCTAAATTTTTTAGGGGCAAATATATCTTTTTTTTAAGTGGGGTGGGGGGCTACCGAGGAAAAACTACGGGCCAAATAGAACTACCCGGACCACATGGCCTCTTCTCATAAGTTTGTGCCAGTTTATGGTGGGCTCCTCTTTTGAGAGAGCAATTTTCACTTGAATCTCTTTCTCTCTTTATTATTATTATTATTATTATTATTATTATTATTATTATTATTATTATTATTATTATTATTATTATGCAGCCGTCCTAAATATCAAATGTAATGTCATGCAACGACTCGAGCCCACAGCACCTACGAATCCATTTTATTACAAGAAAGCAAGACGGGTAAGGTCATCAACTTGAGACACTATAGCCCAAAAAGTATTCCAATTGGTACTTATCCATCTTCCTTAACCATATATTAATTTTAGACCCAAGATCTATCTAATTAAGTTAAACCCTAAATCTTTAAATCAAGATCATTTGAAACCTTGAACAAAGAACTTTAAAAAAAAAACTTCCACAATCAATTATATTAATTTGGTACGTCCAAAACTCTTCAAACCTAGAATTAATCTATTTGGACCTGCCCTAATAAAAAGTCAAAGAATATTTAAAATAAAACCTTTTGCTTTATTTGCAACCTAGAATTAATCTATTTGGACATGCCCTAATAAAAAGTCAAAGAAGATTTAAAATAAGACTTTTTGCTTTATTTGCGTGCAAACTAGCCAAAGGACTGCTATAACAGGAAGACAGTTGTTAAGGAAGAGAAGTAGCAAATGAATATGATCTAGACCTTCTTTCCATTTGGATAATAAAAAAAATTTAGTAAATCTTACCCTTTTATCTTGTAATTAATAGCTTAATTCAAGAGCTAATGTCTATATTTGCTTTGATCACTCTTGATTCTTCATATTTTGAGAATGGTATGCATAAGATGTAATTCTTAGGAATGGTTCAATGGCATAAATATTAGGAACATAATATATATAAAGATGAAAAAAAATCCTAAGCTTAAAAATTCCATTGAATCTATAAATGTTATTTTAATAGTTTAATAATCAAGCGATCTCATAATAATAACACATCTTATGAGTTGTGATGACGCCCAATCACCGGTCTTGAACGTCGGGAACGGACTGATTCTCGAACCTTCGCTTCACCAGGTTGCCTGTAAAAAAGTCCCAGGACCGGAGAGGATTCTCCGATGGGACCCTCCGACGCCCAAGTTAGCAATTAAGGTCACAGCAGAAGAGGAGCTCGAATGAGCTCTGTTTAGATGAGAAAGGGGTATTCCCGGGGAGGAGGGATTCCTCTCTGAGCCTTAGGATAGCGATCTTTTGGGGGTTATCGCGCATATGTTTATTGAATGGATTCACCTTTTTATAGGGGCTAACCCTGGCATGATCACGTGGGATTCCGTGAAGAAGGAATGTCCACGGAGTTCTAGGGAGTTGCGTGAATCTGCGCTGGTTGGTGGGTCCAGTCCCATCGGAAAGGAAGAAAATGGCGGTTGGTGGGCTAAGTCCCATCAGCCAGTGGGGCTGTTAGGTAGTTGGGTCCAGTCCATCAGCAGTGTGGCCAGTGGGTGGTTGGATCTGGCATTTGTCAGGCAGCGCGGGTCAGAGAGCAGCGTCCCGAGCTACCAGGGCCATGCTAGGGCAGATTTGGAGGAAACCGGAAAGTCTTGACTCTCCTGAGGGAGTCGAGGCTTATCTGGGTCGGCCAGGGGTGGCCAGGGCCAGCCTCACCGACTAGGATGTGCCGAGGCGGGGCCGACCAGGAATGGTCGAGGCCAGCTCGACGGGCTTGGAGATGCCGGGGCCGAGAAGGGCCGGCCAGGAAAGGTCGGGGCCGACTCGGCGGTCTTGGAGATGCCGGGCCGAGAAGGGCCGGCCAGGAAAGGTCGGGGCCGACTCGGCGGCTTGGAGATGCCGGGGCCGAGAAGGGCCGGACGGGGCCGACTCGGAGGCTGGAGATACCGGGGCCGAGAAGGGCCGACCAGGAATGGTCGGGGCCGACTCGGCTGGCATGGAGGTGCCGGGGCCGAGAAGGGCCAACCAGGAATGGTCGGGGCCGACTCGGTGGGCTTGGAGGTACCGGGGCCGAGAAGGGCCGACCAGGAATGGTCAGGGCCGACTCGGCGGGCTTGGAGGTGCCGGGGCCGAGAAGGGCCACCAGGAATGGTCGAGGCCGACTCGGCGGGCTTGGAGATGCCGGGACGCACTAATGTTTTGGTTTTACCGAAATTACCCTTGTGGTACATTAGCCACATCAGATGCCCCCCGCCCCTGAGCGCTAAGGACCACACGCCTGCAATCCTTTGGGCGAAAAGGGCGCAAAAATTCAAAAAGAATAATTGCCTTCTTTAGTGCTTTAAATGGATTGATGAGCTGGCGCTTTGTTCCGAGGCAATGTCGCTTCGAAGATCTCCCGTAATCATGCGTTAGGTGGTGATGACGTTGGCGTCGAACGCTCCGGAGAAGGAGCTCATTGGGCGATGAGAAAAAGGCAAGGACATCATTGCCGCTCTGTTTTCCATGGCCGTGATTGGCCGGGGATCACGTCTTCTAGAGCGGATCGAGGCGGCACGCCTCGGGCGCAGGCGAGATTTCGGCTGGTAGCCTGCAACGCAATGGACGTGCACCAGATGGTGGGATCTGGGGCGGCGTTAGCTGGAGACGGGGGCTATAAAAACCTCCCAAGGGCCTGTAGAAACTTTTACGCTACCATTGCTTTCTTCTGCTTTCTTCTTCCATGAGTTCTTCTGCGACCTGAGTCTTTCCAACTCCCAGGTTAGTTTCATCCCCTTTTTTTTTACCTATGGACCGCCGTGCCATTAGGGAGGGCAAGAGACCCATAGAAGAGTCTTCCCAATCTAGTAGCGAAGATCAGGTCCCTGTAGCTAGTAGTCGAATGCCTCAGTTGGTGGGTGGCGTTGTCATCCGTAGTCCATCAGGGGGCGATAGGACCTCCGACCACCGCCGGTCCTCCTATTAGGGCAGTCCCCATGTCCTCTCGCCGTCCGGCGCTTCCTCTGGCGATGAGTTCCGATCCAGCGGGTCCCGCAGGGGTGGCTTCAACCATGACCTCTAAGGACGTAGAGGCCGTTAGGGCTAAGTACCAGGTCCCCGACTTCATTGGTTTGTCCGCGCCAGGGCCGAAGACAGGGTGACCTCTGACCATCCAGGCCGGGTCGCTCTGTATGAGGAGTTCTTCCGGTGCAGGCGCCTTCCTTTCCACCCTTCCTTAATCTCTTAGATAGGTATTGGTTAGTGCCGGCACAGTTGACTCCGAACTTGATTCGGATCATCTGCGCCTTTGTAATCCTTTGCCAATTTGAGGGGGCCCGCCCAGGGTTGTCTCTGTTTCGGACCTTCTATAAGCTCCGCCACCAAGGTGAGGGCGCCTGTGGGCATTTACCGCCAGACCGGGTAGAGCTTTTCCTTTAGGCCTCTCGTCCAAAGTTAGGGGGTGAAACCTAGATTTCTTTTTGCCCATGTCGAGGGGGTCAGGGCCGCTTGGAGGGAGCCCAATACCAGCCCCAACAAAGATTCCACCATAGGGGATAGGAATAGGGAATTATTCACCTGACTGTCCAATTGTCAAATCCCGGCTACAAGGAACTCCTGTCCGAGGAGAACCTGGTAGAAGCCGAGTTAGCCCCGGCGACCGGTGAGCTTGGCGCCTGAATCCTTCTGTTCATCCTTCGATTTACTGTATGCCGTTACTGATGCTCAGTATTCTTTTTTGTGCAGCAATGAGGGTTTCCGCCAGCGACTTTGAGGCCGTTTTGAAGCAGAAAAGGCGGGCGACCGGAGAGCCATCCAGGCCGGCGAAGAAACTCCGGGAAGGGAGCCGCCAGGCCGGCCGCACCCCCCATAGCCCGATGCCCGCGTGGGAGCCGGCTGAGAAGAAGCCGGTTGTAGGAGCGGCCCGAAAGCCAGCGAGGGCCAAGATCGAGGAAGGGGAGATCCCGGCCACCACCGAGATGATGGTGGTAGTTTTGGATGGAGAGGAGGAAGCTCCCGCCGCCGCCGATGTGCCCGAGGCGGGGCGAATTACTGTTGCTATTGGCCCGCCGGCTGCTGCAGAGCCGGAGAGAGAAGGTGCTCCCCCAACCCCAGCGAGGGGAGCGGGTCGCCAGGAGGCCCGGAACGGGGCGGAGGCGACCGAGAGGCAAAGGGGTGAGTCAGGGAGCTCATCCCACCAATCGACCCGGCGCTCGACCCGCCCCCAAGCCGAAGGCCCGCAGGTGGGGCAGACGAGGCTGGTTCCCCCGGTCAGCACAATGGCGGACGCCGCGGAGGCCTTCCGCCTCCTGTTAGGAGTCTAACCATCGAATTTGAAGAGGAGACGCAGGAATGAGTCACTCCGCACTCCTAGACATGGTCATGGTCTTTGTTGTCTAGGTAAATTTTGAACACTTCTCATTTTTCCCATATTTCTTCTTCTTCTCGTAGCTGACACGCTTCCTCTGCTACAGTTGGTCAATGAAGCATTGGGCCTCCGCGAGGCGCTGGCCCATTCCTCCAACGCAATAACCAAGGCCCTGGCGGGGCCGATAGATATAAGAAGGAGAGCATGGCATAGGCCGAAAGCCTTGCTCGCCTTCACCAAGAAACCTCGGCCAGCGAGGAGAGCTGGGCCGGTCGCCTGAGAGAGATGGAGGGCCGGACTGAGGCCGAGAGTGGCCGGGCCTCCGCAGCCGAGGCCAAAATGGAGTTGGCCCTAGAGAGATTGAGGGCCGCCACGGTGCAGAACGAAGAGTTGACTCGGCGGCTTCAACACGCTGAGGAGGAGGCTCGTATTTCGGCAGAGAGGGCGGCCGCCGCGGAGAAGGCGGCAGCGGAGGCGGGCTTGGAGAAGGCCGGGGGGTGGCCTGCGCTGATGAGGCAGCGCCCGCGCCGAGGAGGCCAAGGCCAGAGCACAGCGGGCCAAAGCCGAGGCAGGGTAGGCCGTCTCCACTTATAAGGCCTCGCGGAGTTCAAGCAGGAAGTCGTCGAGGCCAGCCTCGATGCTTACGTTCAGGGCTTCGAGATGTGCAAGGTCAAAGTATCTGCGGCCCTCAAGATCGATATTGCTGAACTCGAGGACATCCGACCTAGGGAATCGGACGAGGAGCCCGCGGAGAAACAGGACAAAGGGAAGCCCGGCCCCGGCGAGCCTTGAATTATTTTTCTTTGCTTTATTGTGTATAACCGGCCTCGGGTCCAATTTTGTACCTTTCTCCAGTAGTTAATGAAAAATACTTTTTCTCCCAACTTCTTTGTGTTTTGATCCATCTGATTCTTTTTTCTTCTGAGAAAAATGCCTTACTGTGCTTTATTTCTTGTGGCCAAGTCGTATACGCTGACGATGTTGTAGCCGGATGTAGTATCTTCTGAAATGTTCCGCAACTTCGAACTTAGCTAATATTTGAATGTGTCTCTAAGATGTAGGCCGGCCATATGAACAGCCATTTAAGATGTTTCGTGCTATCGTAGGCTATTTGCAAGAAGGCTCATTTACGCATGAATCCCCAAAGGCTTGGAAAGATCTTTGGGCGATTCGACGCCAAGCCTAACCTTGGAGGCGTCCGGATTGACCAAGATGGTTGAGGTTGATTCTGCCGTCGTGAGGGGTTTGCGTGTTGCCTGAAAGCCAACTCGGCCAGGTACTGGGCTGTTAGGGTCTTAACCGACTCGGGGCACCGCCGTGCTGGGGCCGAGTGGTGTCCCGTTAGCCGCGATGCCGGCGAGCTCCTTTTGAACTGCTTCAGGGGTTTGTGTGCTGCCTGAAGGGTGACTCGACCGGGTATGGAGCTGCTAGGGTCTTAACCGACTCGGGGGCACCGCCGTGCCGGGGCAGAGTGGTGTCTCGTTAGCCATGATACCAGCGAGCTCCTTTTGAACCGCTTCAGGGGTTTGTGCTGCCTGAAGAGCGACTCGATCGGGTACGGAGCTGCTAGGGCCTTAACCGACTCGGGGGCACCATCGTGCCGGGGCCGAGTGGTGTCTTGTTAGCCGCGAAGCTGGCGAGCTCCTTTTGAACCGCTTTAGGGGTTTGTGTGCCGCCTAAAGGGCGACTCGACCGGGTACGGAGTTGCTAGGGTCTTAACCGACTCGGGGGCACCGTGCGGGGCCAAGTAGTATCCCGTTAGCCGCGATACCGGCGAGCTCCTTTTGAACCGCTTCAGGGGTTTGTGTGCCACCGGAAGGGCGACTCGACGGGTACGGAGCTGCTAGGGTCTTAACCGACTCGGAGGCACCGCCGTGCCAGGGCCGAGTGGTGTCCCATTAGCTGCGATGCCGGCGAGCTCCTTTTGATCCGCTTCAGGGGTTTGTGTGCTGCCTGAAGGGTGACTCGACCGGGTACGGAGCTGCTAGGGTCTTAACCGACTCGGGGGCACCGTCGTGCCGGGGCCGAGTGGTGTCCCGTTAGCCGCGATGTCGTGAGCTCCTTTTGAACTGCTTCAGGGGTTTGTGTGCCGCCTGAAGGGCGACTCGACCGGGTACGGAGCTGCTAGGGTCTTAACCGACTCGGGGGCACCGTCGTGCCGGGGCCGAGTGGTGTCCCGTTAGCCGCGATGCCGGCGAGCTCCTTTTGAACTGCTTCAGGGGTTTGTGTGCTGCATGAAGGTAACTCGACCAGGTACGGAGCTGCTAGGGTCTTAACCGACTCGGGGGCACCGTCGTGCTGGGGCCGAGTGGTGTCCTGTTAGCCGCAATGCCGGCGAGCTCCTTTTGAACCGCTTCAGGGGTTTGTACCGCCTGAAGGGCAACTCGACCGGGTACGGAGCTGCTAGGGTCTTAACCGACTCGGGGGCACGTCGTGCCGGAGCCGAGTGGTGTCCCGTTAGCCGCGATGCCGGCGAGCTCCTTTTGGGAGACTTGGTCCTTGGAGGCAAGGGAGAGTAGGCTGTTGCATCAGAAGAGACCCCCTTTATTGCTTACGCCCTAGGGGAATACATTATTGGTAATATTAGCGAAGGTTATCCGTATTCCAGGTGCGTGGAATGGGTTGTCCGTCGAGCTCTTCTAATTTATATGCCCTCCGGTGGACTGTCTCGGCGATGCGATAAGGACCCTCCCAGTTGGGGGATAGTTTCCCCCCTCTGTAGGCTTTGAAACCTCAGCTTTTCTCAAAACCAAATCTCCGCGGCGAAAGACCTTAAGACGAACTCGAGCATTGTAGTACTTGGCCGCTCGCTGATGAAAAGTCACCATGCGTAGCCTCGCCCGATCATGCGCCTCGTCGATGAAGTCCAAATTAACCCGAATCAGCGCGGAGTTGTTTTCCTCACTGAAGGACTCCACGCGTGGACTGGTAATCCGATCTCGATAGGAATGATGGCTTCAGATCCGAAGGCGAGACTGAAGGGAGTCTCGTCCATCGGGGCTCTGGGGGTCGTGTGATAGGCCCATATCACGCTGGGGAGCTCCTCCACCCATCGACCTTTAAACCCGTCTAACCGGGTTCTGAGTCCTCTAAGGATGGTGCGGTTCATAACCTCAGCCTCCCCGTTGGTTTGGGGGTGGCCGATGGAGGTGAATCGGTGATGAATGCCTAGCTCGTCACATAAGACTTTGAATGCTTTGTTGTTGAATTGGCGGCCGTTGTTCGTGACAAGGGTGTGAGGCAGGCCAAAACGGCATATGATTGACTTCCAAAAGAAAGCTTTGACTTTGCTTTCAGTGATCTTAGCTAGCGCCTCGACCTCGACCCATTTGGTGAAGTTATCAATGGCGACTAGCAAGAACCTCCGTTGCCCAGAAGCTGGGGGGAATGGCCTGAGAATGTCTATTCCCCACTGAGCGAAGGGCCATGGAGCCGAGAGCGGGTTCAGCGGGGTAGATGGTTGATGTTGGATGTGTGCATGGCGCTGGCAACCATCACATTTTTGGACTAATTTAGCCGCATCCTCCCTCATAGTGAGCCAGAAATATCCCTGATGGAGGGCCTTTTGGGCTAAGGATCTGCCCTCCAGATGGTTTCCACAGATGCCCTCATGGATTTCTCTGAGGATGTAGTCGGCGTCGGTAGGTCCCACGCACTTGAGCAGGGGATAGGAGAATGACCTTCTGTATAGACGCCCATTGAGGAGGATGAATTTGGAGGCTCTCCACTTGAGCAACCTGGCTTCGTTACGGTCGTCAGGGAGTGTGCCGTCAATGAGATAACGGACGTAGGCGTCCATCCAAGTGGGCTCTTGGGTGAACGGGAGGATCTCCTCGCTATCCTCTATACTGGGTCTTTCCAAATATTCAATGTAAGCATCCCTTGCCATACCGTCGGTAGAGGTGGCCAGACGAGAAAGGATGTCGGCCTTGGCATTTTCGCTTCGTGGGATATAACTGATATTGAAATAAGCTAGCGGGGAGGTCAGGAGCCGAACCTTGCCCAGGTACTGAGTCATAACGGGGTCACGCGCCTCGTACTCCCCATTGATTTGCCCGGAGATGAGTTGGGAGTCCGTGAAAGCTCTGAGACGCCTTATTCCAAACTCCTGGACTAGCCTTAACCGGCCAGCAGGGCCTCGTACTCAGCTTGATTGTTAGTGGCTTCGAATAGAAACCGCAGGGCGCATTCTGTCCTCTCTCCGCCTGGTCCGGCAAGAATGAGGCCGGCGCCGCTCCCCTGAGAGTTTGATGCGCCATCCACATGAAGGATCCAAGTATCTCCATCTCCGCCTGGCTCGAGCTCGCGCTGTTCCTTTTCAACCTCTTCAGTCATCTCCTCTGCCCAGGTGCATTCAACTAGGAAGTCAGCCAAAACTTGGGATTTTAGAGCCGGTCGAGCCTGGAAAGAGAGGTCGAACTCTCCAAGCTTGATGGCCCACTCGCCGAGCCGGCCTGAGGTATTTGGACGAGCCAGGATGGCTCGCAGGGGCTGATCCGTGAGCACCACAATAGGATGGGCTTGAAAATATGGGCGGAAACACCGAGCAGAGACTACAGGGCGAAGATAACCTTTTCTGTTTTGGAGTACCTGACTTCTGCGTCATGGAGAACCTTGCTCACATAATAGACATGCCTTTGAGCTCCATCAGCGTCGAGATGCACTAGAACCGAACTAATGGCTTCCGACGAAGCGGCTAAGTAGAGGAAAAGACTTTTTCCATCTCTTGGCTTGGATAGGAGCGGTGGGGAGGACAGAAATGCCTTCAACCCGTCGAAGGCTCTCTGGCAATCGTCTGTCCATTCGAAGCTATTCATCTTCCGTAAGGCCTTGAAGAAGGGCAAGCATCTCTCGGCCGATTTGGAGAGGAAACAACTTAGAGCCGCTATCCTCCCGGTTAATCGCTGCACTTCCTTCTTGCTAGATGGTGGCCTCATGTCGAGTATGGCGCTGATCTTCTCTGGGTTCGCCTCGATCCCCCGCTGGGTCACTATGAAGCCCAGAACTTACCTGCCATGACCCCAAAAGCACACTTCTTGGGGTTCAGCTTAACTTGGAAGCGACGGAGGTTGTTGAAGGTCTCCTCTAAGTCGGAGACATGATCGGAGGCGCGGGTGCTCTTTGTCAGCATGTCTCTACATAGACTTCCATATTCTGGCCTAGCTGGTCCTGGAACACTCTGTTCATCAATCTTTGGTAAGTTTCCCCCGCGTTCTTGAGGCTGAAAGGCATCACTTTGTAGCAATAAATGCCCTTTTCCGTCACAAAGGAGGTGTGCTCTTCGTCATTGGGGTCGGATGCTTCAAAAGTTGGTTCAGCCTCCAGAGGACTTGATGCCGCGTGATAACAGGGCAGGACTGGACTGACCTCACCGCACATCTCTCCGACTCCTCCACTAATGGGGAACTGTACCAATAGACGCCGGGTGGAAATAACTGCGTCCAGAAGGTTCAAACCTGGATGACGCCCAAGAATGGCGTTATACGCCAAGGGAACCCTCACAACCAGAAATTTCATAATTACTGTGCTTTGACATGGCAGCGTTCCGGCTGTCACAGGCAAAGGTATTTCACCTTCAACCCTTACGGAGTCTCCAGTAAAACCGACCAAAGGGGTCGCCACAGGCTGAAGGGAGTCCAAAGATAATCCCATCCGAACAAAAGCGTCGTAGGTAAGGATGTCAGCTGAGCTGCCACTATCAACTAATATCCTCTTTACAGGGTGCTTGACGATCATCATAGAGACGACGATGCCTTCATTGTTTACATTATCTATGATAGTAGATCCCCCCCCATGAATTACATTACTCGACGCCTCCTCCCCCTTGGCCGCTTAGATGCGGAGGCTAACCCCCAGGACACCATTCTGACCGTCCACTCCGTGGGGGCGTTATCGACCGGGGCCTGAGCAGCGGAGGCCCCATGAGGGTCGGCAGCGGCTGCTGCGCCTTCTGAACATATTTATCGAGGTAGCCCCGCTGAATGAGCTCCTCGATGGCCCGCTTCAAGCTATAGCAGCTGTCAGTGTCATGGCCATAGTCCCGGTGGAATCGGCAGTAGCAGCTTTTGTCGCGGGGAGGACCTTTCTTCATGGGAGAAGGGCGCTGGAGGTAAGGCTCGCCTTCGATCTCCATCAGAATGTGAGATCGAGGGGCAAGAAGAGGTGTGAGCTTGCTCTCGTTGGGGACAGGGCTTTTACGCCTGTTGTCGGATCGGCGAGGCGGGTCAGCTCGCTGGTGTCGAGGGGTCCCGCTTGGCTCAAGGCGAGCGGGCTTATGGCCGGAGCTCCTTGAAGATTCTCGGCGGGTGAAGTCGGCTTCATCCGCATGGATGTACTTTTGAGCCTGGAGAGGAGGTCGGAATAAGAGCTCGGGGGCTTCTTATCCAAAGAAAAGGTGAAGCGAGATCGGAGGAGTCCTCCCTTCAATGCCAGCATTGCTACCGCGTCATCGAGATGGTAGACCTGAGGGCGGCAGCTTTGAACCGGGACACAAAGTCCCGCAGCGACTCTCCCTCCATCTGGCGTACGGAGAAAAGGCTGTCCGCCACCCTTGGAATTTGTCGGTAGGTATTGAAATGTGCCAGAAAAGCCTTCTTCAGCTCTCGAAAGGAATCGATGCTGTGAGGAGACAAGCGCGAGTGCCACGCACGAGCGGCCTTCCGCAGGGTGGCGGGAAAGGCCTTACAGAGAAGGGCGTCTAAAGCGCCTTGGATCTGCATCATTTCTTTATAACTTTTGAGATGGTCGAGAGGATCTATCGTACCATCGTACGGGTCCACTTGGAGGAACCGAAACCTGGAGGGGACAGGCTCCTCTAATATCTGGCTGGTGTAAGGAGGACGAGTGTCGAACTCTTCCTTCGGCTGATGATTGATTTTTCTGGCGAGCTCGTCCAGCCACCGGTTGTACTCCTCCAGGCGCTCCTCCGCATGTCGGCTGATTGTTGGGGCCTCCGAGATGGCTCAGAGGAGGAGGAAGAAGAAGAAGAAGATGGAGAGGGAGACGGGAGTCGGGGCTTCCGCCTTGACTCCTCTTGGTGACGTAGCCCAGAAGGAATTTTGTTGGGGCCACGATCAGGGGACCACGGCCGCTTGGAGGGCTCGTGGCGAGACTTCCTTGGGGAAGCTGGGCGACGCCGACTGGCCTCCCACCGACCGGCCTCCCACCGTGGAGAACCTCCCCTCGCTGACTGCTAACTAGCGGGGGGAGCGGTTTGGTGCTGGGTGGCCACGGACTGCTGCTGTTGGAGCCCGTGGACCATAGCAGTGAGAGTTTGGACTTGCTGGGAGAGGGTCACCAATTGCTCCGCTATTTGGATGGCTGCGTTCGGTGGTGGGTAGGTAACTGGAGGATCGGCAGCAGGGGGGTTGGCCTCCTGCTGCCTAACTGGCGGGGGAAGCCCCATCGGACAGCTAATGGAAGCGTCCTGAGCTCGTGTCACCACCATGGCTCCAAAGAGAGAAGAGAGGGGGGGAGTAGAGTTTGGCCAGATGTAGCACAGGGAAGCCCTGAGATGCTTGCTGCGTTCTACACCAACTTGCCCCCCCTTCTTGGTGCACCAATCTGATGACGCCCAATCACCGGTCTTGAACGTCGGGAACGGACTAATTCTCGAACCTTCGCTTCACTAGGTTGCCTACAAAGAAGTCCCAGGACCGGAGAGGATTCTCCGGTGGGACCCTTCGACGCCCAAGTTAGCAATTGAGGTCATAGCAGAGGAGGAGCTCGAATGAGCTCTGTTTAGATGAGAAAGGGGTATTCCTGGGGAGGAGGGATTCCTCTCTGGGCCTTAGGATAGCAATCTTTTGGGGGTTATGCGCATACCTGTTTATTGAATGGATTCACCTTTTTATAGGGGTTGACCCTAGCATGATCATGTGGGATTCCGTGAAGAAGGAATGTTCGCGGAGTTCTTGGGAGTTGCGTGAATCTGCGCTAGTTCGTAGGTCCAGTCCCATCGGAAAGGGAGAAAACGGTGGTTGGTGGGCTAAGTCCCATCAGCCAGTGGGGCTGTTGGGTAGTTGGGTCCAGTCCCATCAGCATCGTGGCCAGTGGGTGGTTGGATATGGCATTTGTCAGGCGGCGCGGGTCAGAGAGGCAGCATCTCGAGCTACCAGGGCCATGCTAGAGCAGATTTGGAGGAAACCGGAAAGTCTTGACTCTCCTGAGGGAGCCGAGGCTTATCTGGGTCGGCCAGGGGTGGCCGGGGCCAGCCTGGCCGACTAGGACATACCGAGGTGGGGCCGACCAGGAATGGTCGAGGCCGGCTCGGTGAGCTTGGAGATGCCGGGGCCGAGAAGGGCCGGCCAGGAAAGGTCGGGGCTGACTCGGCGGTCTTGGAGATGCCGGGGCCGAGAAGGGCCGGCCAGGAAAGGTCGGGGCCGACTCGGCGGGCTTGGAGATGCCGGGGCCGAGAAGGGCCGACCAGGAATGGTCGGGGCCGACTCGGCGGGCTTGGGCTTGGAGTTGCCGGGGCCGAGAAGGGCCGACCAGGAATGGTCGGGGCCGACTCGGTGGGCTTAGGGGTGCCAGGGCCGAGAAGGGCCGACCAAGAATGGTCAGGGCCGACTCGGCGGGCTTGAAGATGCCGGGATGCACTAATATTTTAGTTTTGACGAAATTACCCTTGTGGCTACATTAGCCACATCAAGTTGAATCTTCTTACATTATATCTCAAGAGAATGTTTATGTGGGTGTATATATATTATTGAAGCCAGGATAGAAATATGTTTTAATTACGAGAGTTTTTCATTCTAAAGAGTGTATGCCACATACATGGGTCCCACCATTTTCCAGGACTGGATGCGTAATTGCAAGAAGTGGGGTCTGGAGCGAATCCGAGCACCGTTTCACTCATTTCCTCTCTCGCGATGAGGCCTAGAAAAGGGCAAATTCTGTTTAGCCCGCGCTTTTTCCTCGGTAGTACCCCACCCCACTTTAAAAAAGGGACATATTTATCTTAAAAAAATTGGATAAAATACCCTCCAGATCAAAACAGCCCCCCTCTCCTGCCCCTTCCCCCTCCTCCCTTACTCTGGATCAAAATACCCTCGGATCCAATCATTTGAAGCTTGGTTGAAGAGATTTCAACCTATAATCAAACAATGGACAAGCAACTAGTAATTTTGGAAGGTTCAATGGTCGCAAAGGTTGGTTTATATCCCCGTCGTCGATTTTTTTTTTTTCCGTTCATGAGTTGTTCGGCCCTATGTGGCCGAACAGTCAAATCTGTTCGGCAACACAGAGCCAAACTGAGTCAACATGTTCGGTCCTGATGGACCGAACAGATTCCTTCTGTTCAGCAACACAGGGTCTTCTGGGGCCGAACAAATTCCTTCTGTTCGGCAACACAGGGCCGAACAGAAGAATTCAATTCTATTTCGGCCCAGATGGGCCTACTGGGCCGAACAGAGACTCAGCCAAATGTGGAGCGAAGGGGACGGGAGGGTAAAGGGGAAAGGGGTAGTTTATGTATTTTTTAAATTTAGGGGGGCTATTGAGTAAAAAAAAGGAAAAATGAGGAGGCTACTGAGTAAAAACAGCAGGCCAAATAGAGTTTCCCCTGGAAAAGGAAGCTTCTATTTGCACTGTCCAAATTATTCAGTACACCTCCCTTAAAAAAAAAATACTTCCTGCACCCCCCCAAATTACTCTCTGCATCCTTCCTAAAAAATGATATTCCTAAATTACTCCTTCCTGTACCCCTTCCAAATTACTCTGCACACCCCTTCTTCCTCAACATACCGCCCAAATCCTTCTTCCCCTCTTCCCTCTCTTCCTGCTCCTTCTCCGGCACCGGTAGCAGTAGCATCCCAACGACCTCCTTCCCCAGCATCAGCTAGCAGCGGTGTCCCCGGCGACCTTTCCTAGCACTGGCAAGCAGTGGCGGTGAGTTCCCTAAACCCACCATCTTCATCTTTCTCTGCCTCCCTCCCTCGCCTCCACTCTCCTTCAGCAAGCACTGCCTAGGCCGACTCTCTATTCGGCCCCATTAGGCCGAGCAAAGTGTCTCTATTCGATCCATCAGGGTTGAACAGAAGTTTCTTATTCGGCCCTGTTGGACCGAACAAAAATTCAGATGCAACTTTGGATCAACGGCAGTTTCTCATGGTAGTAGAACATGTTGCTTCTCAACTAAATTTTGATCAGATTGAAGTATAGCAGATTGAAGTATAGAACAGTAGACTAGTTAAGTTATCTTGAACTTAATGGAGAAAATAAGTTTCCAGTGTTGTTACAAAACCTGGCAAGCGGATTGCCCTGCTGCTTTAAGATTCAGGTTTTCTTCGTCTTCTCCGATCTAGGTTGCCCTGCTGCTGCTTCTTGCTGCCTCCGAGTAGTGTTATGGCCTCCTCGTCGGCTCATGGTCTGGCTACTCTGGATGACTCGACGAGGGCTGGTAGTCTATGGCGTCGGTCGCCGTTGGGATGTTACAGTTGGGATGCTTCGTCTCCCTCCCCGGCAGAGGTGGAGGACCTGATCCGAATGTTTCCAGACAACATCCAAGTGCCGGTTAGCTCTCTGGAGAGTGAGGCTAGCTCCTGGGGTGAGAAGGCGCTGATTGCCCGTACTCTTTCCCGGTGGGTGCCAGCGGAGGCGATCATTAGGGAGCTTCATCGTGCTGGGATTCCAGGAGAAATTGAGGTGATTTCACTGGCTCATAGGCACTATTTAATCCGACTCTCTGAGATTCATGCCAAAGACCAAATTCTAGGGAGGCCCTGGGTGATTAATGGCCAAGTTCTTACGGTGGCGGATTGGAAGCCCGAATTTGTCCCGTCGGAAGACTCCCTGCTTCAAGCTTTGGTATGGATCCGCCTTACCCTGTTGCCAATCGAATTCTGGGCTGATGGCATCCTCTCTTCTATCATCTCAGTGGCTGGGGAGTTCTTGTTCTCGGATGAGTCCACCAAGGCACGGAAACGGGGTGGCTTTGCTCGAGTTTGCGCCCGCGTTGATCTAGGCTTTCCCCTCCGTCCGGGAGCTCGTGTTAGTGGGATCGGCGACCCTTTCTAGCAGCAGTTCTCTTTTGAGAACATCGACGGCATATGTAAATGGTGTGCTTCACTGCATCTCACTGGGCCGTGCATGCCATCAGGGGAGACGGTCCCTTCATCAGCTGCTCCAAAGTTTGGTCCCTGGATGGCGGCCGTCCGGTGTCGTCGTCCCTCTCAGGAACAACGTCCGATCTCGTCTGTGGCTGATCGATCGGGCCCTGCTTCCTCTCCTGTTTCTAAGGATGGCTGGATTACTCCTAAGAAGGTAGCCCATCGTCAGCTCCCTCTCTCCTCCGCCTCGGTGAAGTTGATTTCAGGTCAGGGGGCTGGTCGGGGTGAGAGGTCGGGCTCCGGATCGACTGAGTCACCGTCTCGTGAGCTCAGTTTGCAGCCTTAGCCAGTGAGTAAGGCCCTGGTTCCAGTGCCAATTGCTCTTGGTCAAGGGATCCAGGATGACCCCAGGAGGAGTTTGAGCGTGCCAGTTGGCACTGTAGCTCAGTTTCAGAAGGTAGCTAAAGATGGCCTTCAGGCTGTTAACACTAAGACTGAATCTTTGCTGACTGAATGTTCTGGGGCCAGTTCCTTTCCGAAATTGGGACTTGGTATAGGTTCCGGGAGCCTGTCTCTCAGTAAGGACCCCGTCTCGGGTCCTTCTAAGCGGGCCCGTCCTGTGGAGACCTTGTCTAAGAGGATTCCCTCCCGCTCTTCCAAAGGTAAAGGCAAGGTCTCTCTTATAAGTAGAGGTGGTGATAGGGCTGCATTTACGTTTGGAGCATCCTCGGATGCTGGCCGGGAATCTGCGGCCCTAGTTGGCCCTGGGGCCAAGAAGGCCCGGGGTCGGGTTGGAGCCGCCCCGAGGTCTAGTTCTGATGCTAATCATCCGATCCACTTGAAGACTTGCACTCATGAGTTAGCTGTTATTCAGCTGAAACAGGCTATCCAGTCGACTGATTCCGCTGTTGTGATGGATTCAGTCCAATCTGATGAGTGTCGTGATACGGGTTCCCTGGATTGCTCTATGATGGTTTCTGGCAATACAGAGGTTCTGATGGAATCAGTCCAGGATGCTGAGTGCAGAGATATGGGATATCAGGAGTGTTCTCAGGAGATGGTGGGGGTGACGGTCGGAGCCCTCCCCAATCCAGTCTCATCATGAAGATTCTCATATGGAATGTGAGAGGAACATTAAAACCATCGTTTCACTCCTTATTTGGAAGGCTTATGCAGCTTCACTCTTTTGACATTTGCATTTTATTGGAGACTCGGCTTTCTGGGGCTAACCTGGCCCATTTTTGAAGACAAATTGCCCGAGCTTGGGTTTCGTATGCTGTTGAGTCCACTGGTCTTTCGGGGGGCATCATGGCTCTATGGAGGAACGAGAGTATTAGGGTGGATGCATTCCATAGCTGTGGTCAGCAAGTTGCGCTGGTCATTTCTGAGGGAAGTGCTTCCCCTTGGCTCCTTTCGGGAGTTTATGCCAGCACTGATTTCTGGGAGCATCGGGTGCTTTGGTCTGAGATTCATTCTCTTCTTGACCAGGGGTTTCCCTTCATCATTGCTGGAGATTTCAATTGTATTTTGGGAGCTGCTGAGAAGAAAGGTGGCAGGGCTTCTTATGGTGCTGTGGGCCGAGCGGAGTTTAGGGATTTTGTTTCTTCAGCTGGTCTATTGGATTTGGGGTTCCAGGGACAACAATTCACTTGGTGCAACAATCGACAGGGTTCAGCTAGAGTCTAGAAAGATTGGGCAGGGCCTTGGCCTCCTCTTCGTGGCTTCAGCTTTATCCGGTAGTCTCGGTTACTCACTTGCTCAGAATTGCCTCTGACCACTGCCCTGTTCTTATTTCTACTGATATCACCCCTCAGCGGCAGAGGCAGTTTAGATTTGAGAAGTTTTGGATTTCCTACTCTCTGTCGATCCATCATTACTCAGGTATGGCGGTTATCTGTCAGAGGTAATGCCATTTATCGGCTCTCTAGATGCCTTGCTCTTGCTAGACGACGCCTTTCTAGATGGCATAGACTGGAGGTTGGGGATATTATCAGACAAGTGGAGCAGGTTGAGTCTATTATCTCTTCTCTCCAGGCTAAACAGGACCTGGAGGGTTCTCTTTCCTCTGATGATCTATCATCCCTGCGATCCAGTTTGGCGCTCCACCACTCTCTTCTGCTGCTACAGGAGACTTTTTGGAGACAGCGGTCCCGTATCCAGTGGATTCAGGAAGGGGACTATAACACTAGATTTTTCCACCATGCCACTCAGAAACATCGAGCAGGCAACCGTATCAGGCATATAGTGATGAGGAGGGTCAGCTACAGGAGGATACTCAGGTGATTAGGGATCAGATCCTTAATTTCTTTCATACCAGTGGACTGAGCTTGCTGGTGCTGGTGTCCCTGTGCACCCTGTCCTGTCTCCCAATAAAGTTACTGCTGAAGAGAATGACACTCTCACTCGGCCTATTACTTCAGAGGATATTCGGTTGGCTCTGTGGGAGCTTGGTGCTGATAAGGCCCCTGGGCCGGATGGATTTCCTCCGTTCTTCTTTCATCATTATTGGGATATCCTGGGGGAGGATTTAGTGCAGGCTATTCAGCTTGTCTTCCATCTCAAATCTATTCCCTCTGACTGGAATCGAACCTTCATTACCTTGGTTCCTAAGAGGCCTGATGCTTCCAGGCCTCAGCACTTTCGGCCTATCAGTTTGTGCACAACCTTATATAAGGTTTGCGCTCGTCTCCTGGTTACTAGGCTTCGTTGGGTTATCCCTTGCCTCATTTTTCCGGAGCAGGGGCTTTCCTCAGAGCGCGGAGCATCACTAATAATGCTTTACTTGCTCAGGAGTTTATGCATGACCTTCGACGAGCTTCAGGGCGTCAGGGGCTCATGGCCATTAAGCTAGATATGGAAAGGGCTTATGACATAGTCATTTGGGATTTCTTATATCGCTCTTTAGGAGTTTGGGTTTCAGGAGCTATTCATTGGTTGGATCATGGCCTGTATTCAGCGCCCGTCGTTCTCCATCCTTATCAATGGAGACTGTACTGATTATTTCCATTCTGAGGGTGGGCTGAGACAAGGATGTCCTCTTTCCCGTTTCTATTTGTTCTATCGGCTGATGCTCTATCTCGGGCTCTTCACCAAGCTCAGCGGGACTCTGCTCTTGACCCTTACTGGGCTGGCTCCCAGGGGCCCTCGATTTCTCACTTGCTGTTTGTTGATGACTGCATCTTCCTAGGCAGGGCTACTAAGGCCAACGCAACCACGTTTGCTTCTATTCTCCAGGCTTACTGTTTCTCCTCTGGTCAGAAGGTTAATACTACCAAGTCAGTGATTTGTTTTAGTCCGAGGGTGACTCCTTCTCGTAAGGGGTCTATTATGCAGATTATGGGCATTTCTAAGCAGTCGGCTTGGCTCTCCTATCTGGGGATTCCCATCACTGGTAGTAGGCCTAGGATCTCGGACTTTGGTAGTCTCGAGACGAGGATCCGTGATCGACTTGAGGGGTGGCAGGTCACTGGGCTATCTATGATGGCGAGGATTACTCTCATTCGATCGGTGCTCACTTCTCTTCCTTTCTATTTGTTATCTAATGCTGCTGTCCCAGTGACTTGTCTGAGGAGGATTGAGCGATATTATTTCAGGGACTTTCTCTGGGGCTCGTCACAGGATTGCCATGCTGTTCATCTTTTAGCCTGGGATTGTCTGCTTGCCAATCTTGGAGGGAGGTCTTGGGATCCAGTCCCTTACAGTTCGGCGGGAAGCGTTGATTGCTAGGCATGCCACTCGGTTTTTACTTGAGCCGCAATATTTGTGGAGTTCTTTTATGCATGCCAAGTATGGGGACTGGACTTCTTCCACTAATCTGCAGCCGGCTCGGGGTCACTCTTTCTTTTGGAAAGAGGTTTGTAGCCATGCTCCGGCGATCCTTCACAGCATCTCCTGGATTATTGGTAATGGTGCCTCCATGGATGTTGCTTATGACTCGTGAATTGCTGACCTTCCCTTGTCTCGGTGGCCTACTTTTGTTAGTACTGCCATTCCTCCTCGCAAGCGAGTCAGTGATCTTACGGCTTATGATCATTCTTCCTACTCTACCACTTTACTGTCTCGCTTCTTTGGGGAAGAGCTTCAGCGTCGTATTGTTTCTATCCCTCTTTCCCCGAGTCTGTCCCCCGACATCAGGGTTTGGAGGTGATCATGTTTGCCGCATGCTCCTATCAGAGACCTGCTCCATATTTACAGAGCTCCAACCCAACCGTTGGTTGATATGGCTTGGATTTGGTGTTTTCCCATTCATCCCAGGGTTCATCTTTTTCTATGGAAGCTTGCACAGAATTGTCTTCCTACATGCTCCGTGCTTTCTAGACGTGGTCTGGGGATCCAGCCTACGTGTCCGTTATGTGGCATTGAGGAGGAGTCGGTGGATCACGCCATCTTCACTTGTCTCAGAGCTAGCCATATTTGGGAGATTGCTAGCGACCGGCCTTGGGATGTTGATTCCTCTTTTCTTTGTCTCTCCTTTCTTGAATTGATCAAGCAGGATGTCAGGAGAGGCTACTATGAGCAAGGTTCGACGAGGGCCTACATTGCTTATCAAATCTGGTTATCCCGGAGCCGGATTGTCTTTACTCATGAGTCTGCCCCATCGTATAGGGTGGTGAGGGTTGCTTTGTCTTTATCTACTGAGTACACTTCTCAGCGTTGGGTTCATCATTGTGATAGCCCTGGCCCCTGGGGTTCCCATGCTGCTCCGGCAGCGCACCGGCGTACGGTCTTCATTTCTTGGGAACCCCCTCCTTCAGGGTTTATCAAAATCAATTTTGATGGGAGTGTTCATGGTAGATCTGTCGGATCGGGTTATGTCATTCAGAGATCTGATGGTGCGCTGCTGTCTGCTGGTGGTTTTAGTCTCCTGGATTCCTCAGTGCCGCTTGTGGAGCTTTATGCTGCTTGGGCAGGGGTTTCCTGTGTTATTTGTAGCCTCGGTGCCTATCGTATTATCCTTGAGGGGGATGCTCTCACCGTGATCCGGTGGCTTCATTAAAATCATTGTAACCAGTTTCCAACCAACCCTTTGATCTCAGATATTCGATCTCTCCTCCAGGGGATTCAGAGCATACAGATCTGTCATACCTACAGGGAAGCTAACTCAGCGGCTGATTGGATTGCCGCGAGGGTGGCCGACTATTCTGGCTTCTGGCGCTAGCAGCCGGGAGACTGTTGTCCTCCTATCCTTACTCAACTTTTGTATTCTGATAGATTAGGTTTGCATCACTCTAGATTGGTATGATCACCCGACTGTACCAAAAAAAAAAGGTAAAACAATGAAAGGATGAGCAATGTCTCATGTAGCCCGTCGGTGATCGATGGATGTACACTGTAGTTCAAATTGATGCCTACGTCTTAGAGAGAAGTGGACAAAGATGTCATTGGGCATTTGAAGACTGATTGAGGTATATACTATAGGCCATACATTTGTATATTTCTATAATTTGTTATATATTATCAAACTGGTTAGGATTTATCTGTTGCAGGTAGTTTGGGATCCCCATCGTCATATTCGAGAGGATTGTCCATTCCTAGATATTACATTCTTTAGTGGATACCTGAAGTGCATGGATGTCATAAAACCCTATCGTTCTGAAAGGGTTTTACGATAGTTCAGCAGGATATAGACGATCCCCCGGGCGCCACTAGCCCCTAAACGAGCCAGTAGAGGATCGACAGCAGCATCGTACAACATCCAGTACGTCTTCTATGATCAGATGTGGGAGAGATGAGAGGATCACCTACTGAGCCGAGTGAGCAGAAGCCATCCGGTGACCCGACCATCAGATTGCATACTATGATATATGGATTGATATTCTCATATCATGCACTTCGTTGTTCACCCTTCAGAGAGCCGATCCAGTATCTATTTTGATCACATCCCGATGATGTTGATGCTGACGTGCAAGGGCGACGTATTGCAGATGCCATTAGCATTGGCACCAGCATTCTTCGTATGGATCGGGAGGAGGCTGTATCACAGGGGACCTACCTGTACGATGTTGTTGGGCAGATGACATAAGTGTTGCAAGGTCAACATATCTCTATAGTTGAGCCTGATGTACCTAGCCCTAGTCATGCATCGCCACAGTAGTATAGGTGTCAGATGACGGCGAAATGGGGATTGATGGTGTATCTTATATATTTTTATAGCTTTTAGCACATCTTTTTGTAAAATATATTAAAATTTGAATGAAAGTTCATATAAATTATTTTTTTTTGAGCCGAGTCAAAATTTAATGCACTTTACACTAAAATTTAATGAAAGTTTATTATACAAATTTGAAGATTGATAAAAAAATGCACTCTACAGCCAATCCTCCTCTCCAAATCCTAGTAAGTCAGCTATTGCCCTGAATCCACATTTGCCATCAGCTTTTACATCCTTGATATGCTGGATGAACAACCTCAACCCATCTGGAATTTGATCAATATAGATTGTTGGCTTATATGACCGGGTTCGAGAACGAAAAACCTGCAAACCATATCGAATGACTCTTATTATATTGCAAACAATCGCATGCTAATAATTTAATCAATATAAATTGTTGGCTTATATACCCCAGCACAGCATGCTCCGGCACGCCCCGGCACGAGCACGACATACCCCAACATGCCTCGGCACGGGTCGGCATAGGTCGGCATGGGCCGAACTGCATGCCCCGACACGGGCCGGCACACATCGGCACGCTCCAGCACGGGCACAGCATGCTCCGGTACACATTGGTACTCAATGTTAAAAATAAAAGAAATTCTTCTTACCTTCTTTCTCGGCTGCCTCTTTTGCACTTGTGTCATTGGAGTGCCCGTACCAGGTAAATAACTATCTTGTCCAGAGAGACCCAACTCAAAGAAAAAAGGGTCATGGCAAGTAGACGTATCAACCTTCAATGAAGCGTGGCCACGTGAACCGGTCATCCTTTTTGCAGGTTCTTCAAGATAAGTACTATCTGGGCTTACAATCTTTCTCAATTTCTTTAACATATGCAATTTAGAAGACCCATCTAACTGCTTGAATTTATGAGCAATTACATCCAACTCTGGTTCACAGCTCAGCTTCATACTTTGCATATTTAAAGCAGGCATCATATCAAGTTTTTTCGAATGAGGATCTATACAGTCGAGGGGAATAGGCTAACCTTCCATCATGTACCGCACAATCTCATAAGCTCATGGTAAACCATGTGTACGTCAAATAGCACACCCACAAACTGATTCATCAATCCTAACTGAATTGGCTCGGTTCGCTTGGGCATCGAATAGCACACCCACATTCAGAACCAATCATGCTTAATTCCATTGAAGCATCGCCCTACACGATCAAAAAATCATTTTAAACCCTAACCCTAAATTACTTTAAACATGAAACCTCAATCGAATAGAGAGCTCTTGTTTGGCATATCCCAATCGAACAGAGGGCTCCTATTCGGCCACACAAGGCCGAATAGAGGCCTTATGTTCGGCCCTAGTGGGCCAAACAAATCAGAACCGAACAGAAGGCTTCTGTTCCGTCTATTTCGACCGAACATAGGGCCTTTGTTCGATCAACCAGGGTGAACATAAGGCCTTTGTTCAGCCCTATGTGGCCGAACATATGTGATTTATTTCGCCTTGTATGGTCGAACAAATCACGAACCAACAAATTACGAATCGTGAAAAAAAAAATTTTAAAACAAGTTAAAAAATAAACCTTTGCATTTATAAAATTTTCTTAAATTACTAATTGCTTGTTATTGTTCAATTGAAGATCGAAATCGCTTCAAATAAAGATCGAAAGGGATTGAAATTTTTTTTTTTATATGAACGTGGGAGAAGGAAAGGGAAAGAGGTGGGAGGGGGGTGCAAAGAGTAATTTAGGCCATGTTTGATACTTTTTTGCTATTTCTGGATAAATGTACAGGATAGCATTTATCCAGGAGATAGTTGAGGGGATAAGCATCTTTTTAAAATTACCACTCTGCCATCAAGGGATAACTTTAGTTATTCATGAGTTCTCTAGGGAATAAATTCAGGGGATATCCCCTTTGGTTAAACTTTTTCAGCACTATCCCTTGTAGCTATAGCATTTGGGGATAAGGGGGATATCCCCTTATCCATCATATCAAACACACCCTTAGGTAGTGTTTGATAGAAAAAAATATTATCCATGGATAAGTGTACGGGATAGAGTTTGTCCCTTGGCTATCCCTAGGGATATCCCTTGGCTATCCCTAGGGATATCCCTTGGCTATCCTATTGATCATATCAAATGCAAAAAGGTAAATCCATAGGATAACTTTTTTTTACTCTTTTTTGGAGGGATAACTAGCTATTCCTGCATTTTCTAGGAAATAAATTGAGGGCATATCCCATGATTAACTATGGTTAACCATGGATTATCCATTTGGTTAACTTTTTTCCTAGCTATCCCTTTATAGTTATGGCTAATAAAAGGGGATATCGATATCTTCTTTTGTCCCCTATAAGCTATCCCATGGATAAGTGTACGGGATAGAATTTATCCCCTGGCTATCCCTAGGGATATCCCTTGGCTATCCCATTGATCATATCAAATGCAAATAAGGTAAATAACATGGTAACCTTTTTTTCTTATTTGGAGGGATAACCAGCTATTCCTGCATTCTCTAGAGAATAAATTGAGGGGATATCCCATGATTAACCATATCAATGGATTATCAAACACTATCCCTTATAGTTATGGCTTTTATTCTCTATTTCAAACACTACCTAAAAGATATTTTGATAAAAGTTTTTACGGATAAAATTAGTTTATCTTTTTAATTAAGTCGAGAGTGTACTCAGTAATATTACTGGGCGGTGCATATAGAAGCTCCCCCAGGAAACCCGTGCTGCCGAAACCCTAGACACAGAGCTTCTCCGGTCGACGGCAATGGAAGCGATGGAGATCGATGCCCCGAAGCAAGAGGACCTCTTCCGAGCCGCCGAGAACGGGGACGCCTCCTTTTTCTCCCCCCTTCCCGAGGAAGCGCTCCGCCGGGTCCGATCGATGCGAAACGAGGACGGCCGGACCCTCCTCCACGTAGCCGCCTCCTCCGGCCGCCCCGAGGCGAGTTTCCGAACTAGATCCTTGAGTTCATAATTTTGTCTTTTTCTTTCGAATATGTGCATCTAGGTTGAGTTTTGCTCAGATTATTGGATAAAAGAGGAATATTTAGTCCCCTTTTTTTCGGAAAAAAAAAAGGTGGTTAATGTGCTATCGGCGGCTGATCCATCGGTGAGCGGAGTTAACAGTACGGATGAAGAGGGATGGGCGCCGCTGCACTCGGCTGCGAGCATCGGCAATATGGAAATCGTCGAGATCTTGCTTGATAGAGGTCGGTTTTTAATCGTTTTTACACGGAAGCTGGCATTTTGTTCAAAAGCTCTGATGCACTTTCTTTCGATTTCAATATTTCTTTTTTCACTGATGGATTAGATGATATTCTTTTTTCCAAGACTACAAACGATCCTTGAGAGGGTCCAGAAGTTATTTATATTGCGGAAATTTTTTCGATGTCAATGTAAAAGTATTTCTCATTTGTTCTAATTTTTTGAGGGTGAGATGCTTGAGCATTTTTTGCCTCTACCCTGAGTTCAAATTGGGCTTTATGTTGTGGAGTACTTTGTGATGCAACTTGGAATATTAGTCATTCTGCTAAACGTATTGTGATGGGAAGTTGAATATTAGGCAGGAAGTCTTAGGGATTTAGAGCACCTCTCAAACAAACATGGATCTTTGAAATGTTCTCCAGGTCTTCTTAGCATCTGTGTTCTTGGTTAATTCATTGCCATTGGAACTTCAAACTAGTATGTGAAGCCAAAATATGTTGCAAAATTTGACCTATATTAAAATTTTGAATTAGAAATAAAAGAGGTAATTTGCTTTGATATTCCACAAGTTTTTTTCTCATGACGAAGCAAGATTTTATGATGTTTGAAGAGTATATCATAATAGAGTTTTAAAAGAGGCATTGATTTTTTTTGAAGGAGGATAGTTTATTATTTAAAAGGAGGATATCTTAGTATTTAGAAAGATCATAGTTTAGTACTTAGAGGTTTTATGCTTGTAAGAACACTGCATGAATTCCATATGATTTTTTTCTAAGATGATAGTGGAAAATTTGATGGTGAAGAATAATGCCATTGAAAAACTTGAAAAAATGATTAAGCAGGCATATGACAAAACATGCTCATATGTTAACTACAAATCAATATAATCTAGCAATTATAATGCCATTGAAAAACTTGAAAAATGATTAAGCATGCATATGACAAGACATGCTCATATGTTAAACTACAAATCAATATAATCTAGCAATTATTTATATTCCTACTCTTTTGTTTTCTTTTTTCCTTATTTATTTCTGATCACCTAGAGATCGTATGCCCAATTAAAACATGTGCATGTAATGTTTTATGTATCCTTCCTATTTTCCATCTTGCCTTGTTGTTTCAAAATGCCGAGTACATTATACTATTCCTAGTTGGGAGGCATTGCAATACGATGACTTCTGACTAGGTGTAGGCATGGGTTGGGCCGACCTGATAGTAAAAAGGGCAGCCCAAGGCATCAGGCTGGGCCTAGCCAGAACTCAGACCAAGTATTACTAGCTCAAGCTCAACCCTATGGAAATCTCTCAAGGTCCAGGTCCAACTCAGCCAGGTCTGCACTTTTTTTTTTTGAAAGTATTAACAATAGAAAGAGTAACCCTAGTACTAGGCTGGGTTTGTTTTTCTAGCATTTAGGCCTTTAGACCTTGATCCAAATCCAATACTATACACACACATACATGAGCTAGGCTAAGCCAGGCCTATCTTTTTTAATAAACGCATGCCCGGTCCAGCCTTATGGGCCAAAAAGCCTAACCTAGGCCCTGAAATTTTCAGATTCAGGCTTGGGCTGGCCATGGCTGCCTAGCCCATTTCCACCCCTTCTTCTAATCAATCTATAAATAAGCAGCAACTACAATGGCTTCTCGACCAAATTACTCTGTAATCATATATTTTTTTCAGTTCTTTAATATAGGCAGCAATGTTTTAAATCCTAGCAGGATAAGTGGCATCCTAGCCATCCTGTTCAATTCCCATGAGAAAATGGGATCAAAATAGGGCTGGGAATTTGAAACCTATCCACTTGGGGGTAGAAGAAGAGGAAAGGAAGAAATTAAGGAAAGAAAAGACAAATAAAAGGAAGAAAGAAAGAAAATAAGGGGGAGGAAAAGGAAAGAAACATAGGAAAGAAAGAAGAAAGGAAAGAAAAGAAGGAAGGAAAGAATGAAGATGAGAAATAAAGAAGAAGAAAAGGGACAGAAAACGAAGAAATCAAAAGAAAGAAAGAAGAGAAAACACAAAAGAGAGAAAAAAAATAGAAAGAATGCGGAAGAGAGAGGAGAGTACCTATGGAAAAGTTTGACTGGGACAACTATTGAGATGGGGTAGGACAACAACCCTTCGTCTCATTCTATAAAGACACCCTTCTGCCTATAGGATTTAAAACATTTGTCGGTAGTATTCTTTCCTTCCCTAAATTTTCTCTCTGTACATATTTTCTTCATCCTTTGCCATACAAACCAAAATGTTGTGTCATATAATTTTACAGTTAGATAAGAACCATTAGGTGAATCAAAATATTTTCCTGGCTGAGGTTGCATTTTGTACTCTTTGTGCCATGGTCAATTGAAAACCAAGAGGAATTATTGGAGGCATTATTTGACACAAAAGAGAAAACTACATGAGCTTTCTTGATTCTTCATATTCTAGTTAGTTTGCTCTTCCTGTTTCTTTTAATTGGTGATTAATATTTTATCAAAAGAGTACAATTACTGTGGATGTTATATGGGAGATTAAAAAAAAAAAAAAAAGGAAAGTGCAATAGCATAAATGCAGGCTATCAAGCTGTGTCACTGCAAGCTATCCCAATCATTATTAGTTATCTTAATCTGCTACTAATGCAGGGGTGATATCTTTATACTTCCATTTGCAGCAGCAACAGCATTTTTCAATCTCTTGCTCTCAACCTTGGTGACAGTTAACATATGCCTGGTTAGCATACAGCATCCATTATGTTAAACTTGATAAATCCTTTAAATTTTCTTCATTTTTTTCACTCTTAAAGATAATATTTCAGCTTGAAATTCTTTTAGTATGTTTTTAGATTTCCTTAAAGTTACCAGCTTATTGACCCTAATTTTCTCCAACACTTGAGCAACACTTTTTTTCCTGAGAGAGAAGGAAAGATCAGGTATCAGGTTAATGTTTGAGCAACTGAGTTATTTAGCAATTTTCTACATTGGACAGATTATTAGCTTATGCGTTTCTCAGTTTCAAAAATTTGCTCTATTTTGGCCACTGCAACTCCAAACTATTTCATGATTACACTTGGGTCTTGTACTGATACAAAGTTTGCACAAACAGGAGCTGATGTCAATCTGGCTAATGATGGTGGCCGCACTGCTCTTCATTATGCTGCTAGTAAGGGGTGGTTGAAAATTGCTGAAATTCTAATAAGCCATGGTGCAAAGATCAATAAGAAAGACAAGGTCTGCAAACTTATGACAAATCTGAATTAATGGCCCTTCATGTACTATGTATGCATGCTAAGCTTGCACCTAGATGCTGCACACATGATTTCTTAGTCAAGTTCTGATGTGGATTTCGTTCAGGTTGGTTGCACGCCATTACATAGGGCTGCAAGTACTGGAAAATCGGGGTTATGTGAGCTATTGATTGAAGAAGGAGCAGAGGTTGATGCCACTGATAAAACAGGCCAGACTCCTCTCATGCATGCAGTGATTTGTGAGAACAAACAGGTAAGTGAGAATTCAAAATTTCACTGTGTTAGCCTTATGTTTTTTGTCTTTTTCCTGGAGCAAACAACTTTCGTCGTTCATAAGTTTTATGCAAATACCACTGCAGACCCGCCATTCACCTAGCTGTCCCCTTATTTGCTTCGAAACCATGAATATCAAAATCCTGAAACCGAAGCTAGGGCTAGTAAAACATAAATAAGACCTAAGCAGCCCTACCCTCTCATGTTCCTTTTTCCTGAGATTACATTGAAAACCATTTTGACATTTGACTTGAAAAATCATGCATGAGGTAAGCTGGAGTTTTAAAAAGCACCTGCAATATATGGGCAGTCAAAGGACTTCATTTGCATCTATGATATGTGGGCTGCATATGTGGGTATATGGATGTTTACCATTTTTTAACTATTTAAAAATAAATATAATATATTGAGTATAATAAAATAATGGTAAAAAGGGCATTTTAGTGCACGGAGCTCCCATTATGAGTCAAATGTACACAACCTTACCCATGCATGCAAAGAGGTGGTTTCCATGTTTCAAACTCATTAGATCGTAACAAAGCAATCTTATTATTGTGTCAAGGCCCACTTTCAAGTATAATAAAAATAACAATAGTGAAATAATATTTTATCGATGGATGATAAAAATAATAATGTTTGTTTATTACTTAGTATCTAATATGCAGTATTGATAATTATAACTTAATTAACATTTTAGTTCTATTAATACCCATATCAGGCCAACTTGCTTCACTACATGGGCATACATACAAGCGGGCTGTATATGACCTTCCAGAATGCTAAGTGGGCTCATATGTGCAGCCGTACCATACTAAGTAAGAGATAAATGCAGCTGCACAATATTAAGTGGAACATCTTTTTGGTCCGTGTGCAGTATGACCACATATAGTACTACAATACAGTGTGTTCAATGGGCTATATGCATATATATATATATATATGGGTTCATATGCGGCAGCATGACCCACATATTGTAAAGTTTATTCTCCTGTTTACTATATGGGTCTGAACAAATTCCTGAACAGAATGCTTAAGTACCATTAGACTGGTGAACTCAGGAATAAGGAAACTAAGGCCACCATACTTAAGAAATAATAAGAGCCTTATTCTCAAGAACAACAAAGGAAAAAGAAAAAAGAAAAAAAAAACCCTGTTAGAATATGCATGAGGCTTGTTCTTGCCAAGCATTTGTATCTACAAAAACTTTACTTGCAGTTGTGACAAGCTCCATAATCATGACCCTGTTCATCTTAGTCATGCGGTTATTTGAATTTTTGGTTGGATAGGTTGCTCTTCTCCTAATAAGACATGGTGCCGATGTTGACGTTGAAGACAAGGAAGGATACACTGCGCTTGGTCGAGCGTCTGATGAATTTAGGCTAACATTGGTCGATGCAGCCAGGGCAATGCTCGAGGGTTAAATGCTGGACTCTAGACTTTCAGAATGCCCACAAACAGCTGTGTCCCTTAAGAAGAAATGTGGATGAAATGCGTGTCTAGTCAAGAATTTTTGTTCAGTTGCATCGGACCTACTCTTACATTTCTAAAGTGCCCGTTAAGATGGGAGGAGAATTGAATTAGCTTATGGGCTGTTTTAAGTGTGAACTATTTATTTTGTGAATGTGCCAGAGAATCCTGGCACAAGTATTTTCCAGTTATCAGAAGTCGGTGAATTGAATTGTGCTGCTATATTAATCCTTCTAGGGGAATTGGCTTTTCTACTTCACTTACCCGATGCAAAGCATTGCTGGGCTAATTGCCGACCAGTTCCTCAAACAGGTCCATCAATCCAAAAGGGAATTTTTGCAGCACCGGTCGACTCTCTCTCTCTCTCTCTCTCTCTCTCCTGTTAATATATATAAGATTGCAGAGCTAAGTTCGTGCAGTTAATAATCGGATCAACCCGTGTAGCACAAGGGTTGTGCAAATATTTTTTATTTACCAATTTTTCATATCGTGTCAATCTGGATACTATCTGAAAGTTAGATGTTGCCAGAATTTTCTATGATGCTCTTCTGGACGATTAACGCTCTTTCCCTGGAGGTACAATCCAATCGGTCAATCTCTTTATTGGGCACAGGTACAATCCAATCGGTCAAGGTTTAGGTAGTGTTTAAAATAGAGGATAAGAGGAGATAGTTGGGAATAAAGTTAACCAAAGAGATAATTCATGATTAATCATGAAATATTTTCTTAATTTATTTCTTAAAAAATATAGGAATTGCTTGTTATCCCTTCAAATTAAGAGTAAAAAAAGTTATCCTATGGATTTATCTTTTCATATTTGATATGATCAATAAGATAGCCAGGGATAAACTCTATCCCATATACTTATTCATAGATAATATTTTCCCTATCAAACACTACCTTATGGTATTTGTTCACGAAGTTAAAAGATGCTTTTGGGCGCTCATGCGCGTTGCATTTTATTTGGCAAATTGATATACAACTGCTCTCGTATATTGTTGCCAAAAAATAATAAAATAAATAAAATAAATCCAGTACATAAATGCAAAAGTCGTACGGAACAAGATGAACGGAACTTAAGAACAGCGCATTACCTACGTAACCACCGATTTCTCTCTCTTTCTTTTTAAGTACTATCTTTGTTTTTACCTACCTACTGGCAGAAAAAAGAAATAGAGAGAAAATCCAAGGGTATGCAGTTGCAATACATCGCATGGATCCATCTCAATCTCTAAGCATAAGTAACGACATAGACAATAAATAAATAAATAGAGAGAAAAATCCAAAGGAATGCAGATAATACATCACACTTTGTCCAATACAGAAAAGCTCAGTGGCCTGGGTCAAATAATGCCTTCAGTGACAGATGGAAAATATTTGAAATTTTCAGATTGAATAAAGAATTAAAATCCATATTAGCGATAAATTGTAGAAATTAAGTTACTGTTAATTCACTCCAAATACATTAGCTGACAAAATCAAACTAAACTGTTGTTCCCTTGCATCTCATTTTGATTTCACTTGGACTCGACAGGTAAGGAGCCTATTCAGCATTGTTGATATTTTTGCTTATTCTTATTTCTCAATAAATTAGTGAAATATAGTATAGACTGATATCCAAGATAGCATTTACGCTAAAGCTCTATTATTCCTTACTTTTATTATTTGTTTTTTTCAGAACAAAATAAATCTTAACCACCCAAAATATCAAAAGATTTACAAATAATTTTAATAGAAAAAAGATTTCATCACAAATGTGGTTCAATCTAGTTCCTTTTTCTTATTAGAGATTTGTGAAAACAAAAACAGAGGACAAACGCACCATCGAACAGGCCCTAGGTTGAGAAAAGAGTAGAGTTTATTTCATTCTTCTTTCGCCAAGGAATTCAACCATACCAAGGTGGGTGGGTAGGAAAGATTCAGCTAGAATAGATTAGAAGTCTGCCCATCGGACAGCTCTCCATCCTTCAATGTGACGCATGGCCATCAAGGATGGGGATGGAAAGAATTCTCCATCTACGGTCATACCGGAGGTAGGAGCCATAGGCAACCCTCCGGGGGGTGCGCATTCCACACACCAATTGACAGCTATCGCCTCCCATAAGATGAGAGAATAATTTTTCATCTACTTGGTTCTGCCAACTTTACCATGTCGGCTTTCAGGAAAGCAATAAATGCACAGGTAAACCTTCGTTTAAAGAATCTAGTCTACCGTAAATAGGAATCCTGGAATGAACCTTAGAATAACGTCTACCCTGACAGCTAAAGCATCTAGTCCTAGATCATTTTTGGATGTTAATATGTATTCCTATAAAGAAAAAGCAAAATTTTCCACCCTTTTACAATACCATCATTTCTTGGCCATGCCTTGAACAAACGGGTGGGTCGAGAACCATTTTCTAGTGTACATACAAACACTATGCCAGAGATAAAGGATGTTAAGGTACACAAGAAAATGTACAGGAACAACAGCACAGTAAAACCCACTTTGCTCAAGAGCGAGGGGAGAAAAAGAATGAATGGTATTGAGAAAGTTTGCCATCATGGTTGTTTTCCCCACCACTAACTCCCTGGTTTGGAAATGACAGAGGCGGGAAATCCTCATCTTTCAACTGATAATTCCTTTGGACTACTGATCTGGAAAAAGAATTAAAGCGCCCTGTTAAAGTAATAAATTAGCAGCATCACAAATGATCCCAATGGATAATAATAAGAAACGGAATATAATCAAAATTAAAGAGAGAACATGCAAGAAGTCTAACATTAACACCAAGATCATTTCTAACAACTCAATTTTTTTTTTTTTACAAAAAAAAAATGATAGCTTTCAAGCGACCATAGATCACTCAAATTTTAAAACTCAAGTACATTATGTAGTCTCTCCATCTACAATTACTAAGAAGAATCTAACATTCTGATCATCCATTATGTCTGACAAAATTTATCACCTTATGAATCAATTATAACATGCTTTAACCATTCCATCCAATTCCACAGTAACATGTGAAGTTTCCACATTCGTCAATCATAATGGGATGAACTGACTTCTAATTGAATAAATATGTTGTTAGTACAGACATTGCAATTTGCATTCGCAACAGCATTTTACAACTGCTTCCAAACAGACCACAAGCAAATATTATAAAAAAGAAAAAATGAATGATTAGTGATAAGAACTAACAGTACCTCTGGAGCTGGGGTGATGAGGGTTGTTCTGGAGAAGAGTGTGAGGAGCTTCTCTTATATGTGCCATGCCCCTGATCATAGGAACCCCTAACCAGGTTTACATCACTGGATGATGCTACTTCATTCATACTGGATCGATGTGCAGGACCAATAGAGCCAAACTCAAGGGATTCAGCCTGCGAACCATACCCAATGCCTTGATCATATGAATACAGCATCACAACAGGTGGAACTGCAGGACCAGTTGGACTAACACCATTTGAGTTCGCCGGAGGCACTGGATACATGCCATATGCCATATTTGGCGGGTTATGTGAAGAGTTTGCAAACCCAAAAGATCTGTTCCGGGCTTGGTTTGAGGCAAGAGACTCATGCCCATGTTGAACCCATGGTTCGTCAATTCGGTTGTCAGTTGTAGACAATCGGTCAGGCCGTAAGCTGTACTTCTCAGATTGTGTACGGCCATAGCTGCGACCAGCAGCTCGTGATTTTGCATAGCTCCAGCTGCCTTCTCTGTTAGCATTGTCGTTCCGGTCATAATGGTAATTCCCTCTGTGGTTTCTTGAACTTGACTGTCGGTCTCTGAATGAAACTTTCTGGAGAAAAGGCGGAAAGCAAAATCAGTTCAATTCTCAACTAGGGATGACATTATTATTTTAAGGCCAAATAATATTCATGTTTCTACCATACAATAACAATCCAATGCGCAAATAGCTTCAAGTATGTTTTGTGCTACAGTTTCAGAGGCTAAAGACAACTTTAATGATTTTTTTTCCATTCAAGAAGCAAACCAACTATCAAGGCCATGATTACCCAACACCCAAGTAGTAACATGGGCCGCAAGCAAACAAAGCATATAAAAGGAATTCAAAACATGACATTCACTTTCCACCTACAGCTTCACAACAGATACAAAGGACTGTCAGCCACCTAGAACAGAAAACAGCCTCCCTAATACTAAAAGCAGCATGTGTCACAATATCTTATGCAAAAACTCTTCTATTATCAGAATATCCCTCTCCTAAATTATCCCTATAACATGCTCAAAATACCCAATAATGTTTTCACCTACATCTTTTTGCCCAAAATACCCTTATAATAGTCTTTAAGTTTCCCAATAATCATCTCTCAATGGATGGATCACCTAAACAAAAACAATGGATGAATTCTAATCTCAACCAACATAAGGAAATATCAATTTGTTGGCAAGATCTGATGTGAACTTTTCTCTTAACAAAATATCCCTCTCAAGAAATATCCAAGTTTTGCCAATAATTATAACTCTCGACAGATAAATCACCCTTAAAAAAAGGAAACAGATTCCTAATCTCAACCGATATAAAGAAGCACTAGTTACTTTGCATCATACCGAAACCCTTTCACACGTGTCCAATTTTCCCAACTTTTGCAAACTCATATTAATCTGATTTGCAATTGTGCCTGTCTAATTCAAAACTCTTTTTGTAGACCACCAGATTCGGCTAATGTGGGACCTTTTTCTAATATACATAGAATACTGAGAGTTTCTCACTTGGACACCTAAGAGTTCAGCAATGTAGGTTTATTTCCCTGATCAAAGTTTAGCAATAGTCAGGAAAAAAACAGTTTTTAAGCATGCTAGTTATCTCTGATTATAATGAAAAGGCCGACTAAAGTCTCTTGTTTGTTCTGACCTGTTGAAAGATGCAATATAGGGGTATAATAGGAAGTACAAGAATAATGAATTTTTTACACCTTTGATGGTTTCAACTGGTATGTTCGGCCCACCATTCCCTTCATGATTTACGATGGTCCCAGCCCCTATCTTGGTGTCAATCTTGGATTTGAGCAGTGCGGGGGGGGGGGGGGGGGGGGGGGGGGGGGATCAAAAGAGGTGCAGTACAGGCAGGAGAGAAGTGAATGGTTTTGTCTGCTGGTGTTGGTGTTGGGTGGAAAATCACTAACAAAAACAATCTTCAAAATCTTTATTATATTTTCTTGATATATGCCATCCTTCATTTATGAATAAGTATTATGATTATTAGGTACATATGCAATAGCACACGGATTGTAACTTGAGCTTGAAAATGGATACCAATGTTCCAGGTTCTACAAGAAAAGCAGGCCAATAAGCCGGCCAGAAAAGCCATCATCACAAGCCAAAAACCTGACAATTGCTGATAGGGGAAAGTAACAATACATACAACTTCATGTTTCCACAAACGATGGCCAGATTCTTCTATCTGCCTAAAGTACTATTGTCGGACATGCACTGACGTGTATGAAAACCAATTCTTGCAAATTATTCTATATAAGGAATTCTGATATTATACCACAAAGACAACAAATCCTACAAAACAGATAAACATTCTTCAGAAATACAACAGCACTAAGAAACACACTGCATCATCAAAATAAATCCAAACTATGCAGATAAATGAATTGTCCCAAGCAAAATAATGCAATAGCACAGTGAGGTAAGATTATAATATGCCAAAAGGTAATATAATTATTATAAAAAAGGGGGTTGTTGAACAGGATAACTGGCAGCTCCACTACCAGAGCCGAAGAAATTGCACCATTTGCAAAGATTCATTTAGAGAAGAATCGCTGGCCGTCCAACTTCAAATGAGTTCTTAGGTAAGGAAATGACCCCTCTTGGGTGAAAGATTAAATGAACCCCCCCCCCTCCCTCTTAAGTAACATGCATAGAAATAAAATATAAGCAGAATTGAATTTGGTCACTTGAGGTGGTCAAACCTCCAGAGTTCTCAATAAAGATAAAAGGGAGGCATGTGTGTAGCGTGCACGCATGAGAGAGAGAGAGAGAGAGAGAGAGAGAAGCATGGCCAGGCCACTTATTGTCATCTAAGGAGTCCTTGCTCATGATTTGTTTCTCTCTCCATCCCCCTCTGGGCAGAGGGGAATCCACTTTCTGGACTCTATACAATGACACTGCATCACAGCACAATTATGCCATTACCAATTAACAAGCAATATAGATCATGAGATATATACTTACAGGATTTGGGAGATAGGTTCCGGTGCCACCACGGTATCTTGGGACTTCATCCCCAAAATGCTGGAAAACACCAGAAGTCCTATGAAGACCCGGTGGGATAGGTGTAACAGGAACCAGTCGGGGGCCATAACTCATGATCTGTGTAATGAGGTTTGCATTGGCTGAGAGTGGTCTACCAGGACCATCCCATGGAAAATGACCCTGTAAGTGTATTGGCGGCACCATAACAGGAGGCTGGTACATAAAAGGCCCATGGTAACAAGTGTTCTGGCATGACCTCCCATATTGCAGATTTTGCCAATGACTAAGGAAGTCCCCATTAAGAATATCAAACTTATGCTCCCCAGAGGGCTCAGGATCAGCACTTCTGAAAGCACTGGAACTCACATGAGACTCAGACTGATTGAGGCCTTCTGCTGAATCATGATTCTGATCAGATGGATATACACGACCATGATCCAGTCCTTCATCCTGCTCAAATTGACTAGTTAATCCATCAGAACTTCCTGTCCCAGGTGGAAAATTATAAACTGGAAGTGGAAGCATTGTTAAAAATGGAATTGGTGGACCAGTAGGATAAAACGTAAAGGGCACCATCCCAGGGCTATCCATGATCCTCTGTCCTGAGCCATTGGCAATCGTCGGCGCAACAGGGATCTCGGATTCTGACCCACTTACTTGTGCTGATTCATATCCAGATAACTGATGGGTTCTAGCAAGCGATGAAGCTTCATCATCTGCCTTCCCGAAGAATGATCAGATGAGCCCTCCAGCTGCCACTCACTCTTTGATTTCCACGTTGAAACTGCAGAAGAGGCAGTTCTTCTTCCTCGTTTATCCCTAGATGCCTTGGAGGCTTTTACAGAGCCATCAGATGAGCTTTCAGAGGCTGGCTTGCTCCTGGAAGGACTAGCCTGTGAGGCAGGTATGTACCTCATATTTCCATTCCTATCATTAGAGTAAACATCGTTGCTTCTACTAGTTTGATTCTGGAAGGCACCTGTCTGTTCTTCACTTACTACACTATTTTCTCTAGCAAATTTGTGATGTCCTCGTATAGAAGGACCAGAATTACTGGCTCGCAATGATGAAACACGGTTAGATCCCCCTATAATTTCCTGCTGCTTGTTGTCAGAATGAAGCACCTGAAAACCTCCATTTTCAGTGTCAAACCCTTGATCAGATCGAAGATCATGTTCATGCAAATGGTCATCATTTTCCTCTGGGTTCATTTCTGTCATGCCACAACTCACATTGGTAGGGTCAACCATGTCTTTTGAGTTTGAACTGAAGCCAGCAGTTGGGAAATAAGGTGACAAAGGTGAAGAGACAAAGCCTTGAGGAAATGGCATACCGGATGCCTGTGGAGACTCAATCACAGGAATACTAGTGGGAACAGAACCTGCCAAATTTCTCTGGCTATAACCCATTGAAGCAAGAACAGAGGGAGGAAAGGGAAAAGGTAGATGAGGAGAACCCAAATGAATTGGAACTTGAACTTGCCCAATTAAATTGTGTATACTGGAAGATGCCATCATATTAACCAAATCCTGCTCTTCCTGGTGCATGTCCAAGGCCTGAGAAACAGATGCATGTTCTTCCAATATGGTTGTGAAGCCAGCATCATCATGATTAGTATTTGAGACATCATTTGAATCAGCAGGTTCAAGACTTTGCTGGGATGAACCGTGCCTTGAAGATGATGAATCATCAAAAGATCTTGTTGACTGACTCCTTGCAATATCAGAACCCATGTTCTTTCTTCTACTACCATGATCTAACCTTGCTGGGGCATTCAAGTTATTCCCAGTCGCAGGAGCCTTGTTACGGCTCCCTTGAGATGAAACTTCAGAAGATATGTCAGTGAGATCTGGACTCGATTGTGTCCTTGCAAATTGAAACCTGCCAGGTCCCACCTGGTAATTCACAGAGTGATCAGGCTTCGTAGTTCTTTGACTCTTGTCAGCTTGAACCAATTCTCTGGAGCCATTATTCTTTTCAATGTGATCAGAAACCCTAGACCTAATCCGGCTTCCAAAAACTTTCTGGCTCTGATTACGTGAAATTGCAGATGTTGTACTTGTCCTATGTATGTTCTTAAAGTGTTGGTTAATGGCCTGTGGAATCTGAGAAGGGGTGTCATAAGAAGGAAGAACACCATCACTCTGACAATGATAAACAACATTTCCATTCTTTTTCTTGATGGTTGAAGTAGCAGTGGAACTGTTTGATTCATCATTTGGAACAGCTTGTAAAGGTTGCAAGTGCCAAAAATTTGGGCTAGGAGCATCCGGACGATTGCCACTGCCATGTCTCTCCCATGTGTTCATGAAGAACTGATTTAGTTCGGCAACCAGGTCCTCTTTTGGACACTCTAGTAACCTTGCCAGCTTTTTGGCCCCAAATGCAAAGGCACTACGAATCCTAAAAAAATTGCCTGTAAAAGTAAATGAATAAGACGAGCACTGAAAAAGTATAATGATACAGAACAATGCAAAGGAAGCCTTTTTTGGGCAAAAAAGATATCAATAACCACAGAAAAAAAAAGGGTTTACAAGCTTATGGTGTTGAACACCAGCACTTTTCAGATTCTCTGAGACTCAAAAAAGAAAATCTGTAAAATTGTTGTGTATCTTTGTAAATGCATGCAAGTGCCATAAATTTTTTTTCAGGGTTTAAAACACTTAGAGAAAATAATGTCATTATACATCAACTGATCCAAATAGTTGGAACTTTGGTAGGTTATTGATAAACTTCAATAAAACAAAACAAAAAAACAACAGCATAGAAACATATTAAAGGAGCCTTTGAACCACAAGTATCAGAGAAAAATTCAAGTATTAGTACAGAAACAACAACATTATGTTGAGAATATAGAAGCTGCAAACAGAAAGCTCATGAATGCATTCCACACTAGGTAGAAATAAATGTGTAAAAATGTGCACTACTGAGAGTTTGCATTGTTTCAAACAGAATGGTTTGCATGACAGCATGTTGAGTCTTAGCACCAATAAATTATCAAGAAAAAAAAAACAACTGCTTCATTGAAAATGCTGGAGTTGACCTTTCTATATGTCGCTGCTAGTGTTTGAGACTAAACAGATCATATAAATGGGGCCTAATCATTTTGATTTATAGTTTGAATTTAAGTGATCAGAAGGATTTGAATTGTTCACATTGCTTCTCATAGCATAGAGAAAGGTAAAAGAATCCTCTAGGCCTATGCAAACAAAGGTTCAAAGGACATTGAAAATCAAGTTGGAAACAAGGGGTACTTCTGGATTGTACACACATCAAATCAATCCAAGTCACCTTTGGGACTGTTGGAAAACAAACAAGGGGAGCCCCCCTTGGTGTTTTAAAGTGTCAGATTCGGCAACCATCAAATATCTTACTCATTTTTTTGCACCCTATAAACTAATCAAATATTCAATAATTGTTAAAATGGCCATCCAATTCTTAGCATTTCAAACAAGCATTACCTGGTATTTTTTTAATAAATCTCAAGATGAAAAGCCAAATGCATTCAAGAATCTAGAAAATCTCACCATACTAGACTGCTGTAGTTTTAGAGAAAAAAGGGACATATCACAAGGATTTTATGGCTGAATCTGGTTGTATAAATAGCCAACACACCCAAAGAGCTAGAACATCTACATTACAATGAGAAAATCTATGATGAGATAGAAACGCACCCAGAAGACATCATACAGGAGTTGCAACAAAAATCATCCTTTTTTATCATATGTAAGGTTCTGCAAATTATTTCTATACAACAAGAAAGATAATTCCTAACAAGGAATACATAGAGGCCTTTTATTTCAAGATATACTTAAGGCCTCACTAAAATTAATCAGTTCCAACTACTGAGGTCTTTATATAGAGAGAATTCTAATTTTTTCTAGGGCTTTACTCAGGATAAGGCCACAAGACATTAAGAGAGACCAAAAAGGAACTTCATGGAGCTCTTATTCCTTAATTAACCTCATCTTTACAAGCTCGTCCTCTAATCTTAACTATTTCAATCAACCTTCCTACCGATTTATTAAATCATATTTTTTACATAAAAAAATATTATTTCAATCAACCATCATAAAAACCAGAAAAATAATTTAATCCTTCCTGCACTTCAATAATTCTTAGAATAGGTGTCCTTTACACCTGGCAGCATGATACCTCATTGTCATTGACCCACCAGTTTATTATTCTCTGGATTAAAACTTCATCCTTTATTTTCAGATTGACTGCCACTTATCCTCATCCAAATCAACCCCAATAGACCTACTCCTGCATCAGCAACACTTTAATTGATATATTGGAGACCATAAAACAATAGTACTTATGAAAATATGGGTCCTAAATAATGCACTGTAATTTTGAGTTATCTACATTTGTCTATAATTGAAACATCTTTAACAATATTGTATGCAAAATTTTCTGACACTGCCCACATCTTATTGCATAAAATAGTGACATCAACTTGATTGTGCAATCCAATTGCATTCAAATATGTAACTAATCGCTCACGAGGTTATAAGATTAATACCATGCAACTTGACTAACTCAAAGATACTTTGTTATTATCGATCTAAAATTTGCTCTTAATCATATTAATATACATGCCTTTTAGTCCTATCACATATACAAAGCTATTATTCATTCCTACCAAGGGTGGGCGTGGGGTGGGCAGCCCAGCCCTAAAAATTCCAAGGCTCAGGCCAACTTTTTTAGCCCATAGGGCTGGGCCTGATTTCTAAGGCCCGTTCGATTTTTGGGCCGAGCATGGGCTTAGGACAAATAGGCCATGCTCGGCTCTGCCCGACCCAAAAAAGATTATATATATATATATATATACACTATATCTTATATATTTATTTGTATTATATACAACTCAACTCATCTAAGCCTATTCTCAACTACATGGGATCGGCTACATGAATTTGTTTCCTCCACTATGCTCTATTCAGGACTAAGTCAACATTCAAATTATAAATTTTATACCTTTTTTTAATTATTTTTGTCCATGTTAGTTTAGGTCTACCTCAACCTCTATCCTTATCATGGATTGTTAAAAGATAACTCTTTCTATCTAGAGCATTTAAAGGTCTTCGTTGTATATGTCCAACTACCATAATCGATTTTCTCATTTTATCTTCAATTGGGGACTACTCCTATTATTTCTCTTATATGTTTATTTTAATTCTATCTTTTAAAGTTTTACCACATATCCATCTTAACATACACATTTCTGTTATACTTAATTTATTCACATGTTGTTTCAGTATTGTCCAACACTCTGTTCCATATAGCATAGCTGGCCTAATAGCGGTTTTATAGAATTTTTCTTTCAATTTTAATAGGATGCGCCAATCACAATACTCCCAAAACACTCCACTTAATCCATCCTGCTTTAACTCTATGATTCACATCTTCACTTATTTTACCTTCTTGCTGGATAATTGATCCCAAATATCTAAATTTTTCGCTCCTTAATATCTCTTAGCTTGCAATCTTCACTGTTTCTTCATTTGTATTTCTATTTCCATTAAAATTACATTTCATGTGTTCAGTTTTAGTTATACTATCTTAAAATCTTAGATTTTAAAGCCTTCCTCTAAATCTCTACCTTAGCATTTACTTTAGATTTAGTTTTATTAATCAATATTATATTATCTATATAACATACATCATGGGATATCATTTTGAATATGTTTGATTAATTCATCCATAACTAATACAAAAAGATACAGACTTAAGGCAGCTCTTGATGTAAACATACAGTAATTAGTAACTCACTAGTTTCTCCTATTATTGTTTTAATAATAGTTATTTCTCTATCATACATATCGTAATAACTATTGTTAAAACAATAATAGGATAAACTAGTAAATTTTCATATCAAGGATCGGCCTTAGTCCGTATCTTTTTGTACTAATTATGGATGAATTAACCAAACATATTCAAAATATATCCCATGATGTATGTTATTTACAGATAATATAATATTGATTAATAAACTAAATCTAAAGTAAATGCTAAGGTAGAGATTTAGAGAAGGCTTTAAAATCTAAAGATTTTAAGATTAGTATAATAAAACTGAATACATGAATATATAATATAAATATTATATATATCAAGAGAAAATGGGTTTGTCCAAAAAATGATTAAGATGGGATTCAAACCTATAAGTTCTCTAGGTTAAAAACAAATCGGTCTAACCACCACAATAGTAGTTGGTTGTTGTTACACCTCTAATATATATTTATATCCAATGAGTCAATCCTAGATCAGGCCTTGACTCTCAAAGATTCTCATCAAGCAGGGCTCAAGCCGACCATAGCTAGCTCGAGTCTAGCTTGGCCCAATGCCTCAAGCTCCCTCTTTTTCTCCTTAGCTCGACACGAGCCCAGCCCATGCCACCCTTAATTCCTACCACATTGCAAACTCTTAGGTTGCGTTTAGTAGATTACCGGTAATTTAAATGGGGCCTACAACATAACTATGTTTGGTATATTTTTTTAATGGTAATCTATCCTGCAGTGGTAATCTGGATTTTCTCGTGAGATTTTCTCTCACGAGAAAATCCAGATTACCTTAGAAAGAAATGGTTCCAGATTATCGGATATATTGTAATCTAATAAAAAAATTTTGACAAAATGCCCCCCCTCCTCTTACATGAAAATAAAATTATCCCTTTCTTAAAAAAAAATCATTCCATTCTTTTTCTCTCTTTTCTCCTATCTCGCCACCGTTCTTTTCGTCAATGAATTGTTTCAGCTTTATTTTCCAGTGGTCTTTCCTTCTTCCATCGTGGTATTATTTGTTGTACTTCGCCAATCTAGACCTCTTATCAGGTCCTCTCCTGCCTTTTTTTTAGCTCAAGCATGTGAGAATGGACCTCCTATCTTTCTATGCGTTTTCTTTGATCGTAGCCATATGTCGAATAGAAAAAAAAATAAAAAAAAAACAAACAAAATGACATTCTTAGCAACGTTCCCCTTTAACAATGTAGTGATTTAAAATTGACAACGTCTAATTACATTACCATTAAAATTTAAAAAATAACTTACATTTTGCTATCAACTAATCGATACATTCATATTATCATAATATATCAATTATTCTAATTTTAATTAAGTTTATATAACAAAATATTAAAAAATAAATTATTTAAAATATAAATAAATTATGGTAATTAAAAATTTAAGAATAAAAAAAAATGAGTAAATGTTTGAAGATTAAAAATATATTTTAATCTTAAAAAATTTAAATCTAATATCTCTAGTTATATATAAGTACTTTACATTTTTATGATGATACAATTTATCTAAAAAAATATACATCTTTCAAGTTGATAAACTAAAGAACATGAAATATTTTAAAGATAATTACTCTGAATATCCACCTTCAACTGGCATCCTTTCAATTCAAATTTTTTTGTCATTAATTATTTTCTTTTGTAAATGATTAAAATATTATTTTTCATGACATCTATTGTTTAATTTAAACTATTTATATAGCTCTTTAGTGTTTATATTAAACGATCATTTATAATGACAGTTTTTTCAAACCAAATATATAATAGTATATAATTTTTAATAGATTTGATTTAGGGGTATTTTGAGAATTTGATGTTATACGGACTGATAATCTATTTGTCATACCAAATACAGTAACCAATATTACTGTAACATTACCTGTGTATACCAAACAAAGTAATCAACATTACTGGCAATCTATCCAGTGGTAATCTATCTTGTAGGTAATCCACATTACCATTTAGGATTGCCTGGCGATGCACCAAACGCAACCTTAAATGAAAAACAACACAATTAGCATCAATCACTATGTTGTTAAATAACTACTATAAAATTCCTGGTGGGTAGCTCACATACCCTCAATATAAGGAGAAATAGAAACATATTTCAAGTTCATTACCAATACATTGGAGGTTATTAAAAAAAATGTTATCAATGAAAAGCATACATCAAAAAGGGAAAACAAAAGGAAATGTGTTCCATTAAAAATTAGAGGACCTTATTTATTTAAAATATGCTTTATGATACAAGTTAAAAAGCCTTACACCTTGTTTAGAGCTTCTCCTAATCATTGCAACACATGACCATATATCATCTCAGCAAATCTCTATCATTTTATCATATGCAAAACTCTAGTCTTCCTCTAACATAAACTATTCCAAACAAACCAAGCATTTGTTGCATAAGGTCATCCTATGTACTTGCAGTTCTTCGTTGTTGAAAAATCCACCATCTAAAACTTGGTACGTCACTTTATTACTCAATATTTAATTCCATGGAATGTTAGGGTAATAAGATCTATATAAGCTATTCAAATTCTAGTTTTACGGTCAAATAACAAAAGGATTATCAAGATGATAGACACAGAAGGAAGAAAGAACACACTATGAATTTTAATACCACAAAACCTCAATTACTGCTCCAAGAAAAAATTTTAGCTGGGAATTTTCAGCCTCTTCAGGTCCATACATGCATAGTGTTTCTTGAAAGTTGCAGCCTTAACTAAGAAAAAATCATTCATTAAAAAAAAAACAAGTAGGTCAAGTCACAGCCTTACACTGCACATAACAGTTGGTTGAACTCCATGAAACAAAAGAAAACTATATGGAAGCACAGAGGAGTTTGCATTATATCATTGTAAACCCCATTGGCGTAAGCAAGATATTCTGACCAAAAATATAATAGGCAAAAACTAATTTTGCTAGAACTGTCAGTCCATACTGGGCCCTTGACGTAGCCAAGGCCATGTAAAATGAAAATTCTTGATTTGCTAACTGCAAGATAAACAAAACCATAGGTTCAAAGTTTCTTTGTTCAAGTACGAAAAGATTTAAAAGGTTAAGAAGATTTTTATTGGTGTAAAGATCAATGGATCAATGAAAAAATAATGCATAAAGAAACATGAAAAATAATTATTGCCTTAAAGGATGCAGCTAAGCTTAAGGGAAATGATAAAATTTTGATATGCAAAAAAAAAAAAAAAAAAGCTCTGAAACAGTGAAAAATTAGGACATTGCTATTCTGAAAATAACTATGCATTTCCTGGCAATATAATTTAACTAAAAAACTTGCTTCAGACAATTAGCACAGAAGGGTCAACTGTTTCAAAACTCTCACTCTCTCTCTCTCTCTCACACACACACACCCTTGCTCGCTAGCTCGTGCGCATGATAAGCTACTTATGTAGTTTTCTTAAAACATATACATTTGCTCCCTTGTCTCCCCAACAAAATCCAAGCACATAACTTTTTCTTTCAAGATAAACAATCAATATGCTAGAACTGATTTCCAAAATAGCACAATCAATTAAGCAGTTTTTGTCCAATCATAGCATAAAAGAAAGAAAATTAACATCAAACAATAGCAGAGCTAATATAAGTATGCAATACCTTTACTGACACTGCGTCCAAGGTTGTTGTTTATACGTAAAGGATCGATCACATTGAAATGCTTTGAAACAAAAGGCTGACCAACTGGCATAACAGCATATACTGTACTACACATATCAAGAAAGACCTTGCTGAGCAATAATTCACCGCTATCATTTCGAGGAGGCTCCGCTGAACAATATTTCAAAGGTGAAAAATAAGAGGTGACATGTTACATCTCTCTTCCATTAGTAAAACAAAAATGCAAGGTTGAACTCACCAGCCATATCTGGAAGTGAACTAATAGGTACAGGACCCCAAAGGCTAACACAAAAGTTATCCCAGTCAAAGTTACTGAAAAACTCTAAAAAACGATATAGGACCTATGATTCAAAATAATAAATATCATTAGATTCAAAATTTAATAACAAAAAGGAATAAACAAAATAAATGGAATTACCTCAAGTGGTCCAGCAAATGATTTATTAAACACATGAAATATATATAGAACCAAAGTTTCCAAAGCATATGTAGAAATGAGGCCATGATGGGCACCCAATATACGGCTTTCATAGTAACACCAGGCCTTGATCAATATAATACTCCGTTTGAATAAGTGATCATGATTTATCATATGATCAATCTGCAGAATTCGATATTAATTAGCAACAGGTTTTATAAAAGCTCAAAAGGCTTCAGAAACATCATAGTTCACTATTTTTCTGAAACATATGTTTGAGCCGTACTTAAGGCATCAGCAGATCACCTGTTCAAGGAAACATAGCGTGCATAACCCACCAAGCTGATTAAACGATATATCAACCACAATATCTTCTACAAGGCACTTTATAATCTTTACCTGCAAACAGATCTCAAATTTTAGGTCAAATCCACGTACACGAGAAAACAATAATGAAACATCCTAATGCCAGAAAGGGTGGCCAACAGGCTCTATCTCAGCTAATGGCATCATCTGAAGCTGAACTTTAATGCAGATTAAAGATGTTGGCCAACTTCAAATATGAAGACGAAAGAGAACAGCATAAAGGGCTTCATAAATATGTTTACAACATATAACCAGATAATATGTACAATAACAAAAAAAATTAAGTACCCAAGGTATAGATACGCATTATTCTTATGCTAGGTCAAATAAGAGGCAGAAATAATGCGTAGTACTCGGCAGAATTTACACATAAACACGCATGAACATTATAAAGAGAATATAAAATACCAGAGGGCAAAAAAAAAAAAAAACTGATCTCTGCAAACCCAACTATCATGACAAATTGGCTGTACCCAAAACACAACTCTTTATGCAAACCCTCCAAGTTCTGTTTGATAATCAGTCATTCCATGCCCTTGATTTTAAAATCTGTGCACTCCTAGAGACTTAGTTGGATAGATTTTACCATTTGGCAAACAAAATTAATACAATAATTTTCTTCTTCATTTATAGATCTTTGCTAGGAAATCTTGCAGAGGATCAATTTCAGGTTTTGCTGATCTTTACCCTTGATGAATCTTCCTTTGCATTCCAAGCACATCTACAGTTCTATGAACAGATCATTACCAATGCTCTTTTCCTTTTTTTTTTTTTCCCTGCTTCTTATCGAGTAGAGGGACTATGGCTGGCCTTATTTTTGGATTACAGAAGTGTGCTCAGTTTATTTAATTGTCACTCTTTCCTTAATTTCACATTGTGTTTTGTGCCCTTGGGTCTAAATTCACCATGGTGATTATATCATCAAAATCCACAATAATATTGACCACCAAACAGCATTTAATATTATGTTCTCACTAGATAGTGTTTTAACATAGCCAAACAGTAGTATATAAAAAGCTGGGTTTGCGTTAGCCAATACAAGAGCCTGTTTTGACAAAATTTACAAAAGAAAAAGTTTTAGAAAAATGAGTAAATAAAACTCGACCAATCAGCCCCATCAGGTAGACTGCCGGAGTGACTTTTTTACCACACACATAAATACCCCAAATCTCCACTGCAGCAAGAACATACCTAAAACAGCATTTAAACCTTACACTTCTTGGTCGGGCCTTAAGAAGTTGAATATTCTAAGGACTTCTCAGAAGTATTTGTATCATCCGAAAAATTATAAAATTTTCTCATGCTCATTTAAATTACCCATAATAATATCTTTCTTGATGGGCCAGCCTAACTAAATATTGGCCAATAATTAATGCATCGCACTCCTTGGTTTTCCATGTGAACTGAAATAATTAATAACTCTCTCTCGGTTATAAAAAGGAACAGAAAAAGCAGGCTTCTTCCCTAATCAATCATTACATGACAAGCTGACAAATGATCAAATTCTCATTGTTTTATTACCAGATACACGTTCTGCAAGTCGAGATACTGGGGAATATCAATAGCATTTTCACCATGCTTTTGAAATGGTTTCCAATATATAATTCGCCTAATCCAAAAAAATTCAGTAAGACACAGATCATTACGACAACTACCACAAACATATAAATAGCACCACTGAAAGGGAAATTTTTAAGATTTCAAAAAAGATATCCATAATAAAGTGTGTTGCTGAGTATACTTCAGTCAAATCAACAAAAGATATGAAACATAAATATGCATGAGATTAGTGGAGCATACTTCTGCCTGAATGTATTGAACTTCTTTTACACGAAATTCAGCATTCTCGATCTTCTCTTCATTCTCTAGCACTTCACGGACTTCATTGGCCCATGTATCCTTCAAGCTCTCATCCTTGCTAAATGCAGTCAAGTCAATATCTCCATCAGGTAAGTATGTCTTGAGAGGCACAGACCCAAATGTGAAAACCTAAGAAGCATCATGACAGAAGACATTAAGTCATGCAAGAGTATCTGAAAAAATTGTTACCTAAATGAAATGTAACATATTATCATAAAAGAAAGAGAGACAAAGTGACTGATAAATTTCAGCATATTTGCATCAATAAGATTAGTTATAGAAACCAATCAGGAAGAACTATAAGGTTTTGGGACAAGGACATCATGGCATCTGTAACATGCATTCCTTCCTTTTGTACTCTACTCTCCGAAAAGCTAAAATCACTTACCCGATTTTTCCAAGCAATAAGTGGAAAAACAGAATCAATATTACCAATGACCTAAAAGAAACAGATAACTGCGTGTGAAAAATTAAAAACCAAGAACTGGTCTGGCCCCTCAGTAAGTGATACTAACAACTTAAAAATAACCCACCATAAGAGTAGCACAGTATATTAAACAGACATGAATAAAGATAGTTAAGCATATAAGATATGTTATCAAGGTATGAAAAGGACCAAAAAGAAGTGACCAAAGTTTTGGGCCTCATTTAATGCAAGAAGTTGGACATGTCAGAAATCATCAAAGTAATAGTTAAATAAGAGGTATGGAAGTGTTATACTGGTGAATTAAGAAATCTCAAAAAACCTGATAAACAGAAGTACAAGCGCATTGTGCTTATGTAAAGAAAGATCCATGAACAAACTAAGATAGCAATGGGGAAACCATGAGACAAAACTGATGCTATTATGAGAGGTTAAGAAGATAGCCTGATAGATTTCTGAACTCAGAATTCATCTAATAGAACTCACAAGTGAACCCTTAAACTATAAGCACTAGTAGTGTAAGCCTATACATTGTTACCAAGCGAAGGGTTAAGAGTCAGCTAGGTCAAAACTTTTGCGAAGGCCAGCAGAGCAAATACCACCCCTATCACAGCCTAGCCAGCCACTATCCCTAACAAGGGACAAATTTTAGTAAATATAGGTAACTCTAGTTCCACCCATTTACAAAATCTGAACTATGGGCATTAAAAGTGTAAGCATATATATTGTTACAACAAAGTAAAGAGCAGAGAGTCAGCTAGGTCAAGCCTTTTGCAAAGGCCAGCAGAGCAAATAACACCTCTACACAGACCAGCCAGCCGCTAACCCTAACAAGGTTCAAATTCTGGTACATATGGTCACTCTAGTTCCACCCATATCATAAATTCAAATTCAAAGCAACCTTAAAGAATGATTCTAACGGCTAGATAGCCAACAAAGTTGGATCCAAAAATGAGCTGAGCTTGATTTGGTTACACCAGGCTTCAAGGGAGAGAACAAATGTGAATTCAGAGACACCAAGAAAAAAATTAGCAAACGCAAAGCAATCATTTATCTAACATTGACTGGGAAAAATTAGTAGTGCTGTCTCAGTATTTCGCTACAACTTCACAATGGCAGTTTGTCATCAATACCCATCCAAAGATACCTGAAAATAAGAAACCTTCAAATCATTTCAAATCAATTTCCATCAAAGTATTTTCTAGTCCCATACTATTATTTCGATCAGTAAGCCCGTATGTGAAACCCGCTCCACATCAAGGTCATCCTTCCCTAATGCTTTTCTACCCTTCTAATGTACCATCTCAACTTTCTCATATTCATCAGTCTCATTGGCTTTCCTTACTAGCGAACATTCTGATCCATAGGAAAGCTATTCTGAATTACATAGAGGAAATTATGGATCATGTAATACGATTTGTTTCTTAATTATATAGAAGAAAGTGTGATTCATACAATACATTTTATTTCTTGACCATCTTAATATTTTATTCTTAATCTCATATAAACCATCTTAATATTTATTCTTAAATCCCATATAACAATAGTGTCATCGTATTCAAAGGTACATCACCACTTCAATGACCACCGCCATTGTTATTAAAAATGTCATCAACCCCATTTCTGCCCTCCATGAAATAGATCTGTAAGGCAAGACATTCCCCATATATGTTATTTTAGCTACCCAAGGATTGAAGAGCTGGTTTTGCGTGTCCGTGCAGCTTGGCATGTACCATGCTGGGCCTCAACCATCATACAGTATGGCCACATGACAATGAACACCCTTGCATGCTAGTGCATGTCAATCACTAGAACAACATGGCTTGAACCATGCCTGGGACAAGTCAGCATACCACTGACATGTAGCACTAGAATCTGGTTGCTCCCTTGAATAAGAGAAAAGGAAAACAGCAACCAAGCAGTTTGTTTGAATATATCTTATCCTCCCAATTCTAATTGCATCCTCAATTCATCACATGTACCTATAAAAATCATACTGCAAGCATTTAGATTTGATTAAAAACCCTATCCTCAGGCTTCCTTGCATACTCTCAACATGATGTCGCTACTTCTTACTATCATCAATAAGCTTTATGTCATTTATAAAAAGCAGATTCTGACAGTGCTCCTTTCTGACCGGTAGGTTTCTAAATCATTTTTGTAATCCAGTCTTGCCAGTATCTGAAAATCAGCTCTTAATTATCCTTCATTTGAAACCAAACTATTTCAATTCAATACCTTTAGGGTGCATTTGATATCATGGCATAGATGGGATTAGATTGGATAATCCAATTCAAACCCACGTTTCGAAAAAGTAAGGATTGAATTCAAATGGCATAGGCCCCCTATTATTTCACTAGTGTCCCAAAGTTATAAAGTTGGGATTCGCAAACCCACCCTCCCCTTGTGTTTTCCAAACCTGTGGGATTGGATTGGCAATCCCATGTCGCTCAAATCCCACAAGGTGAACTAAGCACACCAGTAAATGCAACTGAAACAGAATATTCTGACAGCAAGCTAGGCTTAGCCAAGAACCAGACATTTTTCATGATAAAGTGAATGCACCACACTTAGCAACTCAGGATACTCCATAGGAAAGTAAAATCAGCATGACTAGCACGGTTTAAAAAAATGGACAAAACGCCAAATAGAAATGGTTACTCATGATTTGATGATTTAACAGCAAAAGACAATTGGTTCAAGCACAAAACTGAAACATCTGCAAAAGATAATAGGATGCAAAAAAGACATTTCAACCTACCAATCAAAGCCTAACTTCAGGCAAATTATTCAATTAACAAAAAGAAATTGGCAAAACCTAGCTATGGCTTGCAAAATACAACTAATAAATGAAAACTCTTAATGTTTGAAGAACTGTCATTTTTCTGAAGAGAAAGTTCAAAAAGAACACACACCTCACAGGAGAAACACTTTGTTATAAGCCTCTGGACGTAATTGGCCACAGCATTCCTGCGCTCCTCGGATGGTCTGTTGGGCTGAATGCAATTGATAAGCTCCGCCGTTCTTTCCTCGGCTTTAGACCACCTTTCCGCATCAAGGACTCGGGTCACACTGGCCACTTCATTGGGCAAAAGGCCATTAGGCAACAGGCCACTTGGCTGCGGCAGCCTCCAAGATCGCCCATGCAAGGCTATTTTCAAAGTAACTGACGCCTCCTTTCCCGTCTTTGATGAGAATAACCTCAAACAGTTGCTCCCCCTCCTTTTCCTCCAACAATAACAGCCCGTTATTTTCCTTGAAGCCCAAAAAGTCTGCCTTAGCCTACAAAGCTGGTTTTTATTTGTCCTTCTTCTCAGTGAAGCCCACAGGAACTCAAATTAACGTGAGAAATGAATCCCTCAATTGCTATAACCCATAAATGAAATCTTTTTCTTGTATCGGTTGCAGGAAACAAAACTTAATCCGAGTGCACCAATCTAATTAGAAGAACCTACTTTCTTAAAATTCGTCAGATTGCCACAAACTGAACCGGGCAAAAGGCCCCCGGGGGGGTGGTGCGGCAGGAGAAGAAAAAGAAAAGCAAAAAGAAAAATAAGCTGTCACGAAGGGACCGAGACCTCGTCTTTCTTCTCCAAGCCCTTCAATCCAATCGATCCCACCCAATCCCGGACCCGGTTCCACGAATCACCGAGACCCCCAACGCCGCAACCACCGAGAAATCCCCAATGCTGCAGATTCAACCGAACCGGTGAAGAAACACGTAAAGGATCGCCGATCAAAACCAAAAAAAAAAAAAAACCCAACGAAAAGAGGAAAGAAAGGTACAAAACCCTAGAAAGAGCGCAGCGTCTCCATCCTCGGAGCGCCCAAGTTCGCCCAAGAATTCGAGCTCCCGGCGATGGGGCTGGCGAGAGAATCTCACGATTAGAAATCGAAGAAAAAATTCTTTTCCTTTTCCCGCTGTTGGGATGTTGGGGCGCGATTCAGATGGAGAAGGATGACCAGGACGGGAGAACGAAGAGAAAGGGAGGAAAAGAGGAACGTGTGGAAACGAAGGAGAGAGAGAGAGAGGCCAAGGGTTCGCAGCGTTTGGGGTAAAATATTGACAAATAATATATATTTGGGGCAAAATTTTGGATTTTTCCTCATCGTATTTGGGCATCGACCGGCGCGACCCGACTCAGTGTCGGGCGAGCGCCGGGTCCGATCGGAGCACTGGCTGCCGACTCGCCCACAGAGGGTCAAGGGCAACAAAAAAAAACAAAAAAATATCCATATGATTCCATGGCGATACAAGTTAATCACCAGCTGTCTGCCTAAATTTTACCCCCCTTTTTTTATAACATAATTTTACCCTTTTTGAGTATTAATTTATTCTTTTGGTATACATATCTTTTTATGTCTACAAGATGACTATCCATCAGATTTTGAAATTTTTATTTTTTAAGACAATGTTAGAAGCCTTTTACCTCCTCACATGATTAATTATGGATGACAATATTAGATTCTGATGTAGCTGATCTAGTGCCGTTAGAATCTGATGTAGCTGATCTAGTGCCGTTAGAATAAATGGTAACAGCAGCTAACGGAGGTCCTCCCTTAATCCCAGAACCTCCTTCTTATCCGACATCAGCGTTGGTTCCACCAAGCGTGCGTCCGCCGAAAGGACTCCATCTCCACGGAGTCATTCAACCCTTAGCTCTGCCGAACATCCGGTAAGACCCCGAACATCTCAATCCCGAGACCCCCCTTCGGTCTCGGGGTGCACAAGCATCATCTCGCCCCTGAGACCCCCTCCGATCTTGGGGTGAGGTCACTGCATCTCAACCCAAGACCCCCCTCCGGTCTCGGGGTGCACAAGCATCATCTCATCCCCGAGACCCCCTCCGGTCTCGGGGTGAGGTCACTACATCTCAACCCGAGACCCCCCTCCGGTCTCGGGGTGCACAAACATTATCTCACCCCCGAGACCCCCTGCGGTCTCGGGGTGAGGTCACTGCATCTCAACCTCGAGACCCCCTCCGGTCTCGGGTGCACAAGCATCATCTTGCCCCCGAGACCCTCTCCGTTCTCGGGGTGAGGTCACTGCATCTCAACCTCGAGACCCCCTCCGGTCTCGGGGTGCACAAGCATCATCTCACCCCCGAGACCCCTCCGGTCTCGGGGTGAGGTCACTGCATCTCAACCTCGAGACCCCCTTCGATCTCAGGGTGCACAAGCATCATCTCACCCCCGAGATCCTCTTCGGTCTCGGGGTGAGGTCACTGCATCTCAACCCCGAGACCCCCCTCCGGTCTCGGGGTGCACAAGCATCATCTCACCCCCGAGACCCCCTCCGGTCTCAAGGTGAGGTCACTGCATCTCAACCCCGAGATCCCCCTTCGGTCTCGGGGTGCACAAGCATCATCTCACCCCGAGACCCCTCCGGTCTTGGGGTGAGGTCACTACATCTCAACCTCGATATCCCCTCCAGTCTCAGGGTGCACAAGCATCATCACGTTCAGTACGTGAACCAGCCTTCAAACCAAACGACAACTTCGGGCCACCTGGCGCACCCACGTGATCCGCCGTGCACCCGTGGCTGCTTGCAGTCATACCTCATAACGGCGGATGGTACATTGCATGTGTTACTGTGCATGAGCATGCCCATTACGGAGTACGATTCACTACCACTTGCAACTGTACGTGGTCATGTCAAGCAATGGCGCGCACCAAATGCAACCGTGGCTGCTAGACACCTGTAAAGCCATATTGACATGTAACACAAGACGCCTCCGGCGTGCACAGTGATGGTACGACAGCAATCTTCCGGAATAGAAAGATAGGACATTCGAACAGGTATAAAAGCATGCGCCCGTGTTGTGAGTAGGATCCTTGAACTCTGGTTTTCTAGTTTTCTTCCTACTAACTAAAACCCTAACTGCTTCAGCTCCTTTCTGCTGAGCAGTTCTTGTCTGATCCCAAGTGACTAACTTGAGCATCGGAAGGTCCCCACCAGAGCATCCGGTCTCCGAAGACTTTTCTTGCAGGGGTCCAGAGAGAAGGACGTCTGTCTTCCCCGACGCTTGAAGAAGGTGACTTGGCATCATCAGATTGGCACGCCAGGAAGGGGTAATTGAAGAAAAGTATAGCCTCAAACCTGTTACTGACTTCTCCCTCCTTAAGCACTTGAACAATGGTGACGACTCATGCACAAGAGGCCACCGTTAGTCACGCTAGGGGGCAGCGTCAAAGGGTTGATCAGCCCACAGTTGGCCCCTCAGCCCCTCCAACCGACGCACCTGCACCAGCACTGGTACAGCAGTTTCAGGAAGATTGGTTTGCTGCTCTTGCCGCGCAAGTTTAATCCTTGGCCACAATGGTCCAAGGCCTACAACATCAGGCAGTGATTGCACGGCAACCAAAACCCTCCCGTCAGTGCCAGGATTTCCTCAGCCCAGTCAGCACTCAATTCAGATGAGGTCTCCTGCCCGAGAAGCCTGCCCTCGCCACACTTCACCTAAGCCTCATCGCCGTGAGGCCTCAAAGCGGCCCCACTCACCCTCTCGCCATGTCAGCGCATCCCCAAGCGACGACGTGAGAAGGAGGCGGAGCATCCTCGTCGGCCTCCTCGGCGCCTCTCCTTTTCCTCAGACTCTTCGAGGGAGGGGTCCTTCGATGGCAGGGTAGCCCGCCGGGCGGAGCGAAGACTTGATGAGTACAACCAGCGGTTGGAAGAGCTCAGCCACCGGATTACCAACCCTCTAGAGACGGACTATGACAACCGCCCACCGCTATCTTGCCACATCATGGAGGAGCCTATCTCCACTCGGTTTCGTCTCCCTCAGCTGGACCCTTATGACGGGACCACGGACCCCCTGGACCACCTGGAGAGTTACAAGGTTCTTATGCAAGTCCAGGGGGCAACCGATTCGCTCATGTGCATCGCTTTCCTAGCCACCTTGAAGAAAGCTGCCCGAGCCTGGTATTCCCGCCTACCGCCGCGAAGTATCGATTCCTTCCGTCAGCTAGAGGGCCTTCCTGGCCCACTTGATGCCTGCAGGAAGATTCCAAGGGTAGCCGATAGCCTCTTCTCCGTCCAGCAAAAGGGTGGCGAGTCCCTTCGGGACTACGTCGCACGGTCCAAGGAGGCTACACTGGAAGTTTACAATCTTGAAGATTCAGTGGCCACTTTGGCCTTGAAGTGAGGGCTTCGCCCGTCTCACTTCGCGTACTCCCTTGATAAGAAGCCACCCGGTTCCTATGCCGAGCTCTTGACCCGGGCCCAGAATACATTCGGGCTGACGAGGCCGACTCCTCCCGACGCGAGGCTAGTGGGAGCGTCTCCAAGAAACAGGCACGACCAGAATCTGTCGAAGCTCGCCCCAAAAGACCTGAGCCTCCTCACCGGCCAGATAACTGTCCCTGAGCCCCTGCACCACCAAGAGATGGACCCTACACCCCACTACTTGCCTCGATATCGCAAATCTTGCTCGAGATTGAAGGGGAGCCTTATCTTCAGCGCCCTCCTCCAATAAACCCGAAGATCCCTCGCAACAAGAACCTCTACTTCGTTATCACCGGGATCATGGCCATGACACTGACGACTGTCGTCAGCTGAAGAAGGCTATAGAAGACCTTATCCAACGAGGCCACCTGGGAAAGTTCGTCCAGAGGAACAACCCGAAAGCTCCTGGCCCGTCAGCGCCCCCGCCGCCGATGATCGACAATGCTCCAACTGAGAAGACGGTGGCAAAGATTTTCTGGGGGGCAAGCTAGCCCCAAATTGGGAAGGACCCTATCGGATCGCCGAGATAGTCCGTTATGGGTCAGCCAGGCATAAAGCCCAACCCCCGTCGGCACCTAAAGCCCCGGACCAGCCAGGCATGAAGCCCGACCCCTGTCGGCACCTAAAGCCCAGACCAGCCAGGCATGAAGCCCGACACCCGTTGGCACCTAAAGCCCTGGGCCAACTATGCATGAAGCCCGACACCCGTCGGCACCTAAAGCCCTGGGCCAGCCAGGCATGAAGCCGACACCCGTCGACACCTAAAGCCCTGGGCCAGCCAGGCATAAAGCCCGACATTCGTCGGCACCTAAAGCCCTGAGCCAGCCAGGCATAAAGTCCGACCCCCATCCGCACCTAAGACCTAGGCCAGCTAGGCATAAAGTCCGACCCTAGTCGGCACCTAAAGCCCTGGGCCAGCTAGGCATAAAGTCTGACCCCCCGTCGGCACCTGAAGCCCTGGGCCAGCCAAGCATAAAGTCCGACCCCCCATCGGCACCTGAAGCCCTGGGCCAGCCAGGCATAAAGTCCGACCCCTGTCGGCACCTGAAGCCCTGGGCCAGCCAGGCATGAAGCCCAACACCCATCGGCACTTGAAGCCCTGGGCCAGCCAGGCATGAAGCCCGACACACGTCGGCACCTAAAGCCCTGGGTCAGCCAGGCATGAGGCCCGACACCCGTCGGCACCTAAAGCCCTGGGCCAACCAGGCATGAAGCCCGACACCCGTCGGCACCTAAAGCCCTGGGCCAGCCAGGCATGAAGCCCGACACCCGTCGGCACCTAAAGCCCTGTGCCAGCCAGGCATGAAGCCCGACACCCATCGGCACCTAAAGCCCTAGGCCACCAGGCATAAAAGCCCGACATTCGTCGGCACCTAAAGCCCTGGGCCAGCCAGGCATAAAGTCCGACCCCCGTCGGCACCTAAAGCCTGGGCCAGCCAGGCATAAAGTCTGACCCCAGTCGGCACCTAAAGCCCTGGGCCAGCCAGGCATAAAGTCCGACCCCGTCGGCACCTGAAGCCCTGGGCCAGCCAGGCATAAAGTCCGACCCCCCGTCGGCACCTAAAGCCCTGGGCCAGCCAGGCATAAAGTCCGACCCATGTCGGCACCTGAAGCCCTGGGCCAGCCAGGCATGAAGCCCGACACCCGTCAGCACCTGAAGCCCTGGGCCAGCCAGGCATGAAGCCCGACACACGTCGGCACCTAAAGCCCTGGGCCAGCCAGGCAAGAAGCCCGACACCCGTCGGCACCTAAAGCCCTGGGCCAGCCAGGCATGAAGCCCGACACCCATCGGCACCTAAAGCCCTGGGCCAGCCAGGCATGAAGCCCGACCCTCGTCGGCACCTAAAGCCCCGAACCAGCCAGGCATGAAGCCCAACACCCGTCGGCACCTAAAGCCCCGAACCAGCCAGGCATGAAGCCCATCACCCGTCGGCACCTAAAGCCCTGGGCCAGCTAGGCATGAAGCCCGACACCGGTCGGCACCTAAAGCCCTGGGCCAGCCAGGCATGAAGCCCGACACCCGTCGGCACCTAAAGCCCTAGGCCAGCCAGGCATGAAGCCCGACACCCATTGGCACCTAAAGCCCCGGACCAGCCAGGCATGAAGCCCGACACCCGTCGGCACCTAAAGCCCCGGACCAGCCAGGCATGAAGCCCGACACCCGTCGGCACCTAAACCCTGGACCAGCCAGGCATGAAGCCCGACACCCATCGGCACCTAAAGCCCTGGGCCAGCCAGGCATGAAGCCCGACACCCATCGGCACCTAAAGCCCTGGGCCAGCCAGGCATGAAGCCTGACACCCGTCGACACCTAAAGCCCTGGGCCAGCCAGGCATAAAGCCCGACATTCGTCGGCACCTAAAGCCCTGGGCCAGCCCAGGCATAAAGTCCGACCCCCGTTGCACCTAAAGCCCTAGGCCAGCCAGGCATAAAGTCCGACCCCCGTCGGCACCTAAAGCCCTGGGCCAGCCAGGCATAAAGTCCGACCCCCATCGGCACCTAAAGCCCTGGGCCAGCCAGGCATGAGGCCCGACACCCATCGGCACCTAAAGCCCTGGGCCAGCCAGGCATGAAGCCCGACCCCGTCGGCACCTAAAGCCCTGGCTAGCCAGGCATGAAGCTCGACACCCATCGGCACCTAAAGCCCTGGGCCAGCCAGGCATGAAGCCCGACACCCGTCGGTACCTAAAGCCCTGCACAGCCAGGCATAAAGCCCGACACCGTCGGCACCTAAAGCCCTAGTCCAGCCAGGCATGAAGCCACACCCATCGGCACCTAAAGCCCTGGGCCAGCCAGCATGAAGCCCGACACCCATCGGCACCTAAAGCCCCGGACCAGCCAGGCATGAAGCCCAACACCCGTCGGCACCTAAAGCCCTGGGCCAACCAGGCATGAAGCCCGACACCCATCGGCACCTAAAGCCCTGGGCCAGCCAGGCATGAAGCCCAACACCCATCGGCACCTAAAGCCCTGGGCCAACCAGGCATAAAGCCCGACATTCGTCGCACCTAAAGCCCTGGGCCAGCCAGGCATAAAGTTCCGACCCCCGTCGGCACCTAAAGCCTGGGCCAGCCAGGCATAAAGTCCGACCCCCGTCGGCACCTAAAGCCCTGGGCCAGCCAAGCATAAAGTCCGACCCCCGTCGGCACCTGAGGCCCTGGGCCGGCCAGGCATGAGGCCTGACACCCATCGGCACCTAAAGCCCTGGGCCAGCCAGGCATGAAGCCCGACCCCCATCGGCACCTAAAGCCCTGGGCTGGCCAGGGATGAAGGCCCGACACCTGTTGGCACTAAGCTCTGGGCCAACCAGGCATGAAGCCCGACACCCGTCGGCACCTAAAGCCCTGGGCCAGCCAGGTATAAAGCCCGACACCCGTCGGCACCTAAAGCCCTGGGCCAGCCAGGCATGAAGCCCGACACCCATCGGCACCTAAAGCCCTGGCCAGCCAGGCATGAAGCCCGACACCCATCGGCACCTAAAGCCCTGGGCCAGCCAAGCATGAAGCCCGACTGTTGGCCCTGATGGCAACCCAAGAGGGGGGGGGGGGGTGAATTGGATTCTTTTAAAATTAAGCCTTTAAAAATTTAAACTATTGATGAGGATGCAAACAATTAATTCAAGTTAAAGCACGATAGCAAGAGAGAGATAAATAAGCACGACAAACACAGAAATTTTATAGTGGTTCGGTGTATCCAACACCTACATCCACTCCCAAGCTCCACTTGGGTCCACACTATAATCACCTCGATTACAGTCGAGTTGTTTTACAAGCTTACAACCCAAACTTGTTGTTTTCCCGGGATCACAACGAACCCAGCCGGTTTTACACGGCTTACCAGCACAAAACCCAACACACAAGCTAACCTTAGCTTGTGAAGAGCTGTACTACCTCCACTAATTCAACCCTCTGATTGAATTAGTAAACCACAAAGAAAAATGTAAGTTTAATACAAAACAGCTCCTTAGAGCAGATATTTCAAAATAAAAGCAAGGTTTAGAAGAGCCTGTTTAGATTTGATTTGAGTGCAGCTTTTCTTCTTTTCTTCTTCCTCAACTCCTTTGAAGTGTGGAATCGGGCCTCAGCTCAGATTCTTCACGGATTGAATGTTGGAGTTGATTTGAGCTTTTTCTTCCTTTCTTTGAATGTTGAAAATCTCTTGATTTGCTCTTGAATGCTCTTGGATTTTCTTCTAGACTTCTTGGATTGATGACTTGAACAGATGAAGTCTCCTTTGATTTCACACCTTTTCTTTCACTCTATTTTTGAATCTCGGATTTTTCAAATGATGCTCTGTTTTTCCTCTTTTTCTGAAAGATTTTCTTTTTCTCTCTTGATTTGTATGTCTCTCTTTTGATTTGAAAACGGCTTCTCTATTTATAGATTCTGCAAAAATATAGCGTTAGAACAAAGAAAAATAGCCGTTATTGAAAAATCTTACCGTTGACGCTGAGTTGGCATTCAGAAAAATCACGCCCAGATTTGTTGGAGTCGACTCCAGCTTTAGGCGAGTCGGCTCGAAGACGCGATACCAAAAATAGAAATATTCAGAAAGTTAAAGGGTCGACTCATCGAAAATAAGGTGTCGACTCCTGACAGTCGGGGGTCGACTCATGAAAAGTAAGGGGTCGACTCGCGAAGTGCTCAGAAAAACACTCTGGTGTCTGAGCGGAGTCGACTCACACAGTCATGGAGTCGGCTCGACAGAATCGGGGGTCGACTCGAGAAATCACATGGGTCGACTCGAGACAGACAGACATTTCTGTATACTGAGTGGAGTCGACTCTGAAACTCTAGAGTCGGCTCGGAACGTATCAAAAATCAGAGAATTTTCTGATTGACTTTAAATTCGTTCCAGATTCATTTTAAATCAATTTTTGACTTGAATACAATAAAATTGACATTAGGAATCAATTCAAGAAATGTTCCAAAAACTCATTGATTAATATGAAGTATAAAATTTCTTTTTGAAAGCTTAAACATGGAGCTTGAAGTTACTTTCAAATTGATTAAAGTCATACTTTAACATACTCATTGATTGTAAATAAATTCATTGCTCATGTAAATAAACTCATTGCATCTTTTAATATACTCATGGCTTTTGGTAATCATCAAAATCAATAAGATTGGGGCAACAATTTCAACAATCTCCCCAACAATCTCCCTTTTTGATGATGACAAAAACATTGAGTATATGCATGATTGATTAAAGAATTTATTTTATTTTCATAGTTAGGCTCCCCCTGAATGAGGTAGCTCCCCCTATGAAACTCAAATAAATATTCCATTCATTCAATTAATTATTTCTCATTCATTGCATATTCATTCAATTATTTAATTTCTCCCATGCATATACAGTTATAAAACTCTCCCCCTTTTTTGTTATCAACAAAAAGGTAGAGAAGCATCAAACATAATCATTCATTCATTCAAGATATGTTTTAACAAGATCTGAGATTCATTGATAATAGGAGAAGTACATTCAAACTCAGATTACATTGACATTCAAAACTGACTTTTCATTACATCAATGTATCAAAATGTAAAACATAATATAAACTTCATTACATTGCAAAGACTAAGCATCTAATACATCAAAATGAGTCCTTACAATCCTTGTTAAGTGATCTATAATGTTCTTCATTCCGTCAGTTTGAATCTTAAC